>CM038112.1:22687480-22974210 GCA_001642375.2 Mentha longifolia | reverse complement strand
ACACTGACACAATTCTTGTCGTTGAGTGAGAGCAAGTTTCATAACCATAGCTCAGGTTGGCCTTCACAGTTGAGCTTCCTATACCTTGAACTGTCTTTGGTCTTCTATAACCTTCGCGTGAAATCTTCGAGTATTGTAAGAGCAGGTTACATAGACAGGTTACCTAATGGAACAGTATGACAGGTTTGAGTAGACTAGGTACAAGGTTGCACTACTAACCTTGACCTTTACATAGCAACCTATCCGGTTAGGCTTAACTGATCCTGAACACGGAGATCAGCCTGTTCCAATTAAGAACTTATATCTAAGTGTGGTTTCTAATAACATTATCAAAACTAAGTTTCAAAGGGTTCCCAACAATTAGAATAATAAAACAATTGTATATTTCGAGAATCACAAAGATTGACACTTTTGTACATATAGATTGTTACTTTTATTTATAAAAATAACTCATTAATTTATCATTTCAAAGGCGGAAATATGTTTTGCTCACTCATAATATGTCGCATAAATAGACGATGGAAAAATAGGATAATAAGAAATTGACAATTTTGGGAATTTAAAAGATTGACACTTTTGTTCATATACATTGTCACTTTTATTCATATAGATTGTCATTTTTATTAAAAACACGTTAAAAATAATTATTTTATCATTTCAAGAGTGGGGATATGGTTTGCTCAGTTGTAAGGTGTCGCTTAAATAGCCGTTGGGAAATTATGAAATTAAAAAAATTACGATTTCGGGAATTCAAAAGATTGACACTTTCGTTCATATAGATTGACACTTTTACTAAAAACACGATAAAAATAATTATTTATCCTTTCAAGGGCAGGAATATGCTTTGCTCACTCACAAGGTGTCGCATAAATAGCCGTTGGGAAATTACGAAAATAAAAAAAAATGACAATTTTGGGAATTCGAAAGATTGACACTTTTGTTCATATACATTGACACTTTTATTCATATAAATTGACACTTTTATGAAAAACACGAAAAAGATTGATTATTCTATCGTTTCAATGGCAGAAATATAGTTTGCTCACTTGTAAGGTCCCGCATAAATAGCCAGTTGGAAATTGACAATAATAAAAATTAACGATTTCAAGAATTACAAAGATTGACACTTTTGTTCATATACATTGACACTTTTATTCATATAAATTGACACTTTTACGAAAAGTACGATAAAAATAATTATTTTATCATTTCAAGGGCGGAAATATAGTTTGCTCACTCGTAAGGTGTTGCATAGGTAGCTGTTGGGCAATTGACGATACTAAAACATTGACGATTTCAGGAATTCCAAAAATTGACATTTTTGTTCATATACAATGACACTTTTATTCATATAGATTGACACTTTTATGAAAAACACGAAAAAAATAATTATTTAATCATTTCAATGACGGGAATATAGTTTGCTCACTTGTAAGGTGTCGTATAAGTAGCCATCTAAAATTGACAGTAATAAAAATTTGACGATTTTGAGAATTTCAAAGTTTGACACTTTTGTTAATATACATTGACACTTTTATTCATATAGATTGACACTTTTACGAAAAATATGATAAGTATAATTATTTTATCGTTTCAAGGGTAGGAATGTATTTTGCTCACAAATAAATTGTCGCATAAGTAGCCATTGGAAATTGACGATATTAAAAAATTGACGATTTTGAGAATTCAAAATATTGATACTTTTGTTCATATACATTGGTACTTTTACGAAAAACACGATAAAAATTGATTATTTTATCATTTCAAGGGCGAGAATATAATTTGCTCACTCGTAAAGTGTCACATAAGTAGCCATTGGAAATTGAGGATAATAAAAAAATTGACGATTTTGGGAATTCCAAAGATTGACAATTTTGTTCATATATATTGACACTTTTATCCATATACATTAATACTTTTACAAAAAATACGACAAAAATAATTATTTTATCGTTTGAAGGGCTAGGAATATATTTTGCTCACGCATAAAGTGTCGACTTGTACAGCATAAAAATGAGGAAATCATATTCTGCCCTTGATGAGATAAATATTAATTATTTTTCTCTATTTTTACATTAATGTTGAATAAAAGTGCCAATTATGATGAACAAAATTACCAATCTTTGTGATTTTCGAAAAATTCAATTTAGGATAAAAAAGATTATTTGGCAATATTACATATGATGCAAAACCGACAATGGGGGTAAAGCGTCCCATTTCCTCCAAACATCTTGCTTTCAACCATCAAGTTCCAGAATATGAAACAAGCTAAAAAACTAATCTTTGAACTGTAAATCAAGAAAAAACAGCTTACGGGCTCTAAAAAAGGGCGCCATTTCCTTCGTGTGCTTCCAAGTTCCATCGAAAAGGATAAGAATGAGATCCTCAAGAGATGAATATATGATTTCAGAAAATGGCATAGCATCACAACCTGCACAATGATCCAATCAAAACCAAAAATTATGAACATCATGTGCATTGCCTCTATAGAATAACACAAGAATGAAGGAGAAGAAAATGATTCCAAAAATTTTCAAGAAATACAGCTCATGCTCCCTCCATTTCGCTTAACTTGGCTCAAAACTTTTTGACTTGTGCTGGCACGCTTTTCCACGCTTCTTGATGATGGGTTTTAAAATGGATTTTTGAAGAATTATTTTTTTTACGGGATACTACGGTCGTAGTATCCCATAAAAAAAATAATTCTTCAAAAATCCATTTTAAAACCTATCATCAAGAAGCGTGGAAAAACGTGCCAGAAAAGCCACTATTCAAATGAGCCAAGTTAAGCGAAATGGAGGGAGTATTATACAGTTGAACAATCTTGCATGAAAAATTTCAAATTTCGTATCAGCATAAAAAGGAGAAGAAGAGAAAGATTCCCAGAAATTTTGAATAAAATTTTCAAATTTTACAGTAGTAAGAGCTCAAAGCTATGGGTAGATACAGGTAGATGATTTCACATAATTGTAAGTATTCTAATGGTGTGCTTAAACAGAAAACCAGCTCCAAGAGTGAAGATTACACCTAAATTTATCCAACATGAGATTGATTTAGAATGAGAAGAATGAGTTGTGGATGAACAACCTTGGAAGCCACGGTCATCTCATTAGGTCTCATAAAGATCTCTGATTGCATTGATTTATCTTCAACTTTAGGAACCTGAAAAGGATTGCTGATTTTAACAAGCACATCATTTTCATGCTACCATTTCAAAGAGAAGAAGACTTCTTGCCATCCAAATTCATTGTATTGTAGCAAACATAAATGATGCTAGGACATGAAATAATGACCACTACACCTACACGGCCTCAGGAACCTCGCTTACAAGGGAAGAAAAATAGAATAGGATAATAAATGAAACAACATAATAGAAAATAGCAATGCTGTCCGCACATAACCTTATCGTTTCTCAACTAACATATTTTCCAAACTCAATCAAAACAATAGTTACGTGTGTTGTGCCCACAGTGACTATACATTCCCTATGTAAAATCAATTCATAGCATACCGAGAGCAGGTTCATCAATTCCACCACACATGCTCAAGATCAAATAAATTACATATAGATCTTGATGGTAATCAAAAACAACAGAATAAGTGATCATTCCTAACCTTCATCAATTTCGCGACACATGCCTTCTTAAAAGATTAGCCAAATTCACAGTCTAAGCTTCACTTCTTCACTTACAAGGACAACAAACTAGCCACATATATGCTACCACTAGCAATAAACAGGGCACTTATAATCTTCACTAGATTTAAGATGTGGACAACAATAAAAAATAAAGATGAAAAAGATAACTAATTCAAACATCACTATGAACTGATGATTAGATTAGTTAGTTTCTAAGAAACAGCTGGAGGTAGTTATTCTGCAATATATTCTTCTTATTCTTGCATTTCTAAAGAGAGTTCTCTATAGCACAACTCCGAAATCAAATCAAACGCACATGTCCATAAGCCTATTTCGGAACCAATCGTGATTTGCTCAAACATACTACTCCCATTCCAAATAGCCTACCAACTTATATGACACTTAACATTTTGCATAGAAACATAAGAATTACAAGGCTTAATTATAATTTTTGAATGCTAACTATGTGCTTGGTTTTTCTATCATAATCTTAAGCTAATAACGAGCAAAGCACGGATCTTTAAAGTGCATCATATTGTGGAAGCACAAACCACTAGCAATAAACAGAGCACTTAAAACTTCACTAGATTCAAACATACCATGAGCACACAGCGGAGCCGTCAGCGACTAGTAATCAAATTAGGGGAAACTGTGAATTATTGCGTGAGCCCAATAAATTATTGTAGGCCGTCGGCGAAGGCAGAGATGGTTGTGACCGTGGCCGCGGTGATTGCAGTGGCGATGGTGATGGCGGGGTGGTAGCAGTAGGGGTGGGAAAAAATACCGAAATACCGACGATACCGTACCGAAAAAAAACCAAAAATGTCGAAACTAACGGTATACCGAATTTTCGGTAAGGTATTATACCGTACCGAGAGATTTCGGTACGGCACCGGTATTCAAAGTCTGATACCGCGGTATTACCGGGAAATACCGATACCGCGGTATTACCGGTAATGCCGAACAATACCGATACCGCGGTATTACCGGTAATGCGGTATTACCGGTAATGTCGAACAATACCGATACTGATATAATATCAATACCGCGGTAATACCGTTAAATACCGATATTTTGCCGAATATTTTATATATTTTTATTTATAATATTTTTATATTTGACTAAATTCGAATTTTAGATACAACCTTAATAAAATTTTAATACCAGTTAATACTATAGAAGATGGTATATTAGAAAGATACTATAAATATATTATACATAATTTTTCTTTTTAATCTTTTAATGATTATAATACATAAACTAACAAAGAAAATAATTGTATTATACTAGTATAATGTAATAGTGTTGCGAAATTAATTTACACTTGTTAAATATGTAGTAGTATATAATATTTCATAATTCATACAAACTTTTATACTATTGTAATTTTAAAATCACTATATATATATTAAAAGATTATAATACCATGATAATTGTTGACACATTGAGAATTAATGAATTATGATGACTCTATGAAATTCAAAATTATTTATGATCACGCTAAAATAATTTATGAATTACGATCACGCTAATATAAATATATAATACTATGAAATTTGAAATAATTTATGATCATGCTAAAAGAATTTATGATCACGCTAATGCTAATCCTTGCAAAAATAAAGTGTTCATGTTTATTTAATTTTGCATTTTATTAGTAATTATTTAGTAGGTAGATCAAGATGTATGAAAAAAATATATATATGAATTTTTGATATTTTTTTCAGTATTTCGATATTACCGTCCGGATCGGTATTATCGAATCATCGGCACGACATCGGTATCCATTTCGACCAATACCGAATTTTCGGTATACCGGTATTCGGTATACCGAAACTTTCGGTACGACATCGACATCGAGAATCCAATACCGGTCGGTATCGGTATCGGTATCGGTATTGAAAAAAAATATCAATATCTCGTACTGACCCACCCCTAGGTAGCAGTGGCGGTGGAACGAGTGCGTAGCTGGGACGCGTTTTCGGGGGAGAGGGAATTGCGTAGCTGTGATTTTATTTTTATTTTAGTTTCGGGTCAGGTTAGACAGGTACGGGCCGGGTCATAGCCCAACCGCAGGGTGAGTTCGGCTCACAGGAGTTTTTGTCATTACTAATATATTCATATTTTTCTGTAATCCGCACAAAAAAAAAATAAAAAAATTCAAGTTTATTTGATCAAATCAAAATTTTCATGAAACCTATATCTCATTTTAATCAGCTCCGATCTTTACTCTGAGTTTGGTAAATCTTACTTGGTGCATACGAGGGTGTTTGGAGGAGCTTATTAGAGCATCTCCAACTGGACCTGCCCATTTTCGAAGGCTTGAAATTGGCTCGGCGGTCAATGGTTCATAATTGAGTCCGGAACCATGACGAGATGGGCTGGTTACGATTCGATGGATTTCCAAACTGTTACCGGCGGCCTCCACATGAAACATGCCCGAACTTGACACAAGGTCCACTAGGCACAAGCGTAGGGTCCCAAAATTTTGGGGCACATTTTTTAATTTTTTGTTTTAGGTTTCTATGATTTTTAGTTTTATGTTTATCTTTTATTTTCATTCTTTAACATGTCTTTAGTTTAATTACTACTATAGTAGCAGCTAGTGTTTGATTTTTTGCATATGAATTGAAAATTAAAATTGGATTGCTCATAATCTAATTTTCTGATATTTTATTTGTGTTACCTCTGATTCTGATAGGGACTAAAATCAGCTCATACCACGTCATCATAATATGTGGCATCACTAGTTGAGAATAAGGGAATGAGGAAGAGACACTTGTCCTTCGAATGAACGACAAGGCATAAGCCTTGAGCTTAGATTAAGCCTTTATGAAAACATTAGAGGAGGTGAAAACATTATCTCGGAAGCTAAGCCTGAAAAGTTGTCAAAAGACTAGGCATCTCCATGAGGGATCTGGCATCTCCATGAGGGATCTGCATCTCCGCTAGGGATCTGCATCTCATGAGGATCTGCATCTCCATGAGGGATCTGCATCTCCGCTAGGGATTTGGCATCTCCATGAGGGATCTGTTATCTCCGCTAGGGATCCATACTTTCTCTCGGGATCTGTCATCTCCGAGAAGCTGGCATCTTCCCTAAAGATCTAGCATTTTCCCCAATGATCTAACATCTTCCTTGAAGAGCTATAATCTTTTCTAAAAATACTAGCATAATTAATATTGCCCTTTACAACAAAGGAAATTCACATAAATGCCACCGTCTCTTCTACAACTATAAATATATGACAGTCACTACATCTTTGGTAACAATTCTCTCACTCTATACTTTACACTCAAGATTACGTGCTTCTAGCGCGAATCAACACACACTCACTTTAGAGGTTTCTCCTCCAAGAAACCTCAATACTTTTCCAGTACTTGATACTGACTTGGGCGTCGGAGGTTCTTCCCGGAGGACCCCCACCCGCTCCTCCGGCTTTGTTTTGCATGAATTCTTCAAGGTTCCCGGTGATGCGAGTTGGAATCGAAGATAATTCACTAGGATTTAGAGGATTTGATCCTCCTTCCATCAGTTCTTATGTTCATCTTAAGGATTCAATCCTTCACGAACTCGATTTGTATTTTCTATTGTTGTTGATCTTCAACCCGGATCTAACAGATTCTATTTGGCTGAATTTTCTGATTCCATTGTTCTATTTCTTCTGTGGGGCATAATTTTACCAGTTATAAACTGCTAAAACTCATATAGGTTATAGAGAAACTAGTTATGAAGATTTTTTTTTCCGCTTTTGAAGTGCTCTTTTTTTTCATTTTCGGCTAGGGCCACAAGGTGCCATAGGATTGACCCTGCACATGAACAGAGTGATTGTGAAGCTTAAGTTACATACTTAAGTGGAAGGTTGTCAATTGAAGATTGTTGCTGTCAGGCTTCTCAAAACCGGTAATCTTTTGAGGATTTTGAGTTAGAGTCGTTACTAGCATTGAATCACTTTCCTTGGAAGTATAAAACAAGGAGTATCTTAGAGTGAAAGTGATAGGGAGTAAACTTGCTCACCGCCAGCTAGCAGAAAGAATAGCAGGACACTCGTCATGCAAGCAGATCCCATTGGAGGATCTGTCTGATAAACAGAACTAGAAAGAAGGATCTGTAATAGGCATTATAGATCCCTCTCCTTCAGACAGAACCCTGCGAACATGCGGGACGCGTGACCCTGGGTCCCGCAATAGGGACTATCCTAACCGCAATAATATCTTTAGATCTTGGGTGGATTATAACTGAATTGTCCCCCTGGAAAAGACTAAAATACCCTCGTCATAACCAAAGAAATTACCTCTTTACCTAGCTATTCAATTCTACTATAAATAGGTGAGTTCCATACTTCAAACGTAAGCACATTTATTCTCATATATTCATCTTTTCACTCTTGCTACGAGCCTTGCTCAAGCAAACACACATTGCACTTAGAGATTATGTCCTAAGAAATCTCTAATTCTTCCAGTATTCGATACTGACTTGAACGTCGGAGGTTCTTCCTGGAGGAACCCCCCTCCGCTCATTGATCCGCCCTCAATTTTGAGGGTGAGGGAGATGCAATAATAATCGATTGAGTAATCGAGTCGAACCACAAGGAATGCTATGACGTGAGAATTTCAACTAGTAATCTAGCTATTTAACTACTATCCAAGCTATCAAATGTCATGTTTTTGTGTTTTCTATAAGCTAATAATCAAATGAAATGACAATTAATCAAGAAACAAACAAGTAACAAACGATTGAAATCAATAAGAGAAAGTATGGTTCCAAATATAATCCGACTTTCACTAGAGAAGTAGGTTTTGGAATTTGCAAGGATAAACCGATTTAATCTAATTCATACGGGAGTTCTTTATAAGATATACACCAACTCTTTTCTCAAGCAATCAATGTAAGTAGATTAACCTATGACATCTATCTCCGCTAGGTCTCAAGATGCATAAATCAACTCCAAATAGCTCAATTAATATCTAGAATCTTCTATTAGCAAGATTTACTAATATGTTGTGATTTGATGCCAAGTGTTATGAACTAAGCCTACCAAGCATTTAATCAAACACCTTATATGCACTCAATGATGACCAATCAATCATGCAATAAAATCAAGTCCCAAACCACAAGACATATGAATTAGAAGGCAAATCCAACTACAATATCCAAAAACCTATTAATCTAGATCATGTCTTCATATATTTGAAACCAAAGGAAATTTAGCTAGACATAATTAAAGGAAATAAACCATGGAAAACATATGAAATCATGCTTAAAAGAAAAAAAATTAAATAAGGAAGAAGAAGATGGTCTTGAATTGCAATTCCAATGAGTATAGCTCCACAAATCTTGAATTTACCAAAAAGGAAAAGAGGGAAATGTAACTAGGGTTCTAGGATATTAAAGTGTGTAAAAGTTATATCGAAAAGGGAAGAATTTGGGGTTAAATACATTAAAAATCGTGTTGGGGTCGAACTGGGACGAAATGGGACGAACCGGGGCGAAACGGTGCGAACCGGGAGCTTTCTCACGCAACCGGCGGTCCATGGGAGGGGCACCAGCGGTCCAGTGGCTCTATGGTAAACGGCGGTTCAGGTGTGATGAACCGGCGGCCCAATGGACCGCCGGTTGGTCGTTGCCGCCCATCCGTCCTCTTGCGCAATGTTTTCATTTTCGCTCATTCTCTCTCGTCCGAACTCCGATTTACGAATCGCTTTTTGCTACAGCTTCCTAACGAACTCCTCTTCGACATGGAATTATCAAAGTTGCCAAATGAGTTCTTCATAAACCTGAAAAAAGATACAAAGAGACTCGAGAGAACGAGGAAAATATAAACGAACTTGAACTAGTGAAAACCTAACTATATATATTCAAATTCCACATTCTTAACCCTAGGTTTCACCCTAATTAAGCTCGATTCTTCCTCGTTTCTAGCCCCCAATCCTTAGCCACATGAATGCTCTTTTCAAATTCTTACAAAAATGGATCAAAAATCGAAAAGAAACGAGAAAAGTAGAATGTATGCTACAAGTTAGGAAACCCTAGCATTTCTATCCTTTAAGCACATGAATCGAGACTTAAACACAAGCAAAACACACTCAATATGCACATAAAATACGTGTTAATCACTCCCCTAAACTTAAGCCATTGTTCAGTCCCGAACAATGAAACGAACAATCAAAACACTTAACATGTATGTGATGTGCAGTTCAAGTTCATCGATGCTCATTTCACTTCCAAACCATTTAAACTCAATGAAATCATCAAGTCAAGCCAAACACTCATGAAATTACTCACTCTCCTAGCATAGAACTCAATCACCTAAACATATTCGACTCTAGACCTCACAAAAAATGTGTGTATCACTCGATCACTCAATATATGGAAAAGGTAAGTACTCATCGAAATCATGCAATACATAACTTTGACCATAAGCTTGCCTATCAACTCAAGTTTCTAATACTACAATGCATGCACAAATTAGGATAAAAAAGGTCTTTATTAAGCTTGTAATGTAGGGACATTGGTTAAGGTAGGGAATTTTAGGCTAAGTGACTTAAATTTTCATCCAAGCACCCTTGCCCCCTTTCTTCACCTTTCTAAAGTATGAATTTCTTCATCTTCCACCTTATCCAACCCCTTTTTAGCTAATGAATTCCAAGCTTCTACCAAATATCTAAAGAAACACTCCTTTATACTCTTATTCTTTTCTTTTTTGTTGTAAGAACTTTGTTCTTACGTTTTTTTTTGTTTTTGTTTTGTTTTCAATAAGAACTTTGTTCTTGTTCTTGTTCTTTTCTAACTTTGAGCTTATAGGAGTGTTCTTTCAACTCAAAACTAATCTCAAGACCTTTCACCATCACCCACCATTTTTCATGAATTTTCAACTTCACCGAGGTTCCCTTAACCATCCTTCACCCCCTATCATCCGGTTCAAGAAGAAAAGGTTATATTCAAGGCTCAAAATGGGACGACAATGGTAATGAAAGATAGGTTAGAGTTTAGGGAAAATAGGCTATGCAATGATGGCCTAAAATCATCTCCTAATCATGCACACATGTAACATTTATAACAAGAGTATCAAGGCAAGTTCTAGTAAAGAAAATGTAATGCATGATCAAGCCCTCAAGAAAGGATATTACTATGTAAGATGCATAGTTTAAGGCTCAAAATACTCTCAAGCTTTTTGTCTAGAGCCTAAGTGCCTAAGATCAATCCTTCATGCCATTCAAGTGAAGTAATCATGCTTGACTTTGACTCGAAAAATTTCAAAACATTTCATCATTTTCATCAATCATCGGCATCTCACTTGAAAACACTAGAGCAAATCAACACGATCATTTCACACTCAAGCATGCAAACATTCATTCACTTAAAATTTTCCTTTCTTAAAAATTTTGCATTCAAAACCACAAACTCATGAAAAATATTCATTTAACCCTAATTCATCCCCAAATGCACAAAATAAAACACAAACTTTCAAATAAATTCAAAAACCATCAAACAAACTCAACAAATAACACAAGATCCTTCAAACATCCCACCACTCAAACTCATCATCAAATAAATTCATCTCCAACAATCAACAACTAACAATTTTCACCCACAATCCAAACAAACCTATCCCAATCAAGTAGACACAAGCAAACCACAAGAATAACACCAAATCACACTATCAAACCAAGCTATACCAAACATGAGAGACAAAGACAAGAAAACTAAAAATAAGAGCATGAAGAAAAGTAGCAAGACATGAAATGAAAGTAATTTAAATTCATTATCCTACCCCCCTCCCCCAAATTTATTTTAGAAAATAAATTCTAAAATTAGTTTGGAGGAAAAGATATATAAGGAATTTAAATTACACTTACAACTTTTTCGAGCTAGTTCGGGGCCGGCCTTGGCCATGTGCCGCCTTGGCCAATGTGATATTCCCGAAAGCTCTCAAGGAGTGCTTCTATTCTCTCGCTCCTTTGTGCTTCTTCTAGTTGAGTAAGCCGCATGGAGGTCACCTCTTGCCTCATCACCGTGACTTGAGCCTCTAAGTTCTTGAATCCACCTTCCATGTTGGACATTCGATCCTCAAGAGCATCAAATTTTTCATCATATAATGGTTCACTTGAACCTTGCTCATTGTCAAGATTCTCCTCCATTTCTTCATCTTCATCATCCCCTCGGTCTCTTTCAACACTTCTTCCATTAAGTGAATATTCACTTCCTTCACCTTGGTTGAAGATCCTTTCTCTCATAATCCGGGTGTGCTCATGGGTATCCATATACCAATTCATCCTCTCATGAAAATCCGTGACCAAAATGCTCATAGCATTTGGTAGAGGATAATTTTCATCCTTGGAAATGCGGAAGTAGTAAGGCGGGGAGCTTGAGTGAAGGAATCTTAAGCATTGAAGCTTGACAAAGTCGAGGAGAAAATCACCTCTCATAGGAGTGTAGCCATTGAGATTAGGTCGAATCTTCTTTGCGATTGGAGTGAGCATGCCTCCAATATTGCATTTTCCAACTTCACCTTTGGCATGCTTCTTCACTTGGTTAAGAAAGAAATCACAAAAACTTATGCTTTTCTTGGTAAGCATAGCATGTAAGATAAACAAATCATCATTTCTCACCGATGTGTTCTCACTCCTTGCCATGACGGTGTGTGCTATAATCTTCAATACCATTCTCAACACCGGATTCCTAACCTCATTTGACTTTGAGAATCCCACCTTAAATCCTTCCTCCGCATTTGGAACAAGGGTACGCCAAATGGCTTGTACATTGAAATCTCTATCCACTATGCGATCACCACCATGAGGGAAGTTGAAGGCATTATCAATGTGTGGGTAGCTCATCGTGTGCTTCTCTCCAAAGAGTTAAAATTTAATTGATTTGTTGATGCGCATATACTCTCCATCAAATGTGCTTAACATCTCTAAAACAACTTTTTCGTAAGTCCTCCGATCTTGATTCTCACCATCTATATAAGGCTTCCCCAACCAATGTTATCAAAAAACTCCTTCACATTATCATAGAGACCGAGGGATTCCAAAACCTCCTTGGAAGGGAATCTTGTGACCTCAATTTTCTTGGTAACAAGACTTGCGAAAGTGGCCCTTTCCTCATTGTTGCTCAAGTGTACATCATAAGATTCCGGGATCTTTGGATTGTTGCTTGATGTAGTGGACGATGGTCGAGATGAGGAGGAGCCATCTTTGTTTCTCTTATGTGAATAGGTAACCAAGGCCTTAGGAGCCTTTTCTTTTCCTTTAGCTCCTTGATTCCTAAAGAAATGAGAAAATCCAAGTAAGATTCAACAATTTAAGCTATGAACCATCACACAACAATCACACACCATTACCCCCCACTTTGGCTTTTATTCATTTAAGAAAAGGATTTCAAACAAACTTAGGCCAATGCAAGTGATTTTCCATAACTTCTTCAAGTATGAGCAAGTTCCAAGAGATTCAAATTCATATGAATGAAATGCAATGCAAAAGAATTCATTGAATTTTCTCTTAATAACCACCAAAAATCAATTATCAACAAATTTTCTCCAATGCATAAAGAGACAAGATTTATAAGAGAATTCATGCCCACCATTATCTCTATCATGCTTCCTAAACAGAATAACCAAGGATTCCAATTCATACCAAATATCACATTTTTCATTCAAGAATTCTTCAAGATTTCAAGAAAAACCCTAGCAAGAATTTCTACTTAACTCATGAATTTACTAAGCAAATCAAGCATATCAATTCATAGAAACCAAGTAGAAACTCACACAAACAAGGATATGGAATTCATTACATCATTATCTTGAAGAATTTAGAAGAAATTCAAACTTCCACAAAGAAAAATGAATTTTCGTTTTTTAATGAAAAGTGGCTAAATATGTGAAATTTTTGGTTCAAAATGTGGGTTTTGTGATGGGTAATGGACCTATGGAAGGATTTAACTTAATTCCAAGTGATTTGAGAGTAATTGAAGCAAGAAAATTGAAGATTGGGAGAGAAATGAGGTGGGTTTTAGAGTGAGAAAGTGGGTGTGAGGTTATCATCTAGCAAAATGAAAGAAAAATAGAAATAGGGGGGAAACAAGGGGAACCGGCGGTCCAAGTGCCAAAACCGGCGACCCATTGGACTGCCAGTGCAGACCGCCGGTTATCACAGAGGCTCCGGCAACCCACAGCTCCAAAACTGGCGACCCATTGGACCGCCGGTGTGGCCGCCGGTTGCTCCCGAGCCACACTTCTTTCGGGCCGTTTTTTCAGCCCTTCCAACCGGAATGGCCGATTTCTGATCCTCCATCGAGACCCTCTAAACATATTTTTATACTTTTCTAATTTTTTAATTTTTAATTTTTCTATTTTTTTTATGAGTTTTTCGAAATGAAACGAAAAATGAAACAAATGACTCAAAAATCGAAAATGAAATAAAAACTAAAAGAAAATGAAAAGAAAAGGATACGTGTTGAGGTGCTTCTCAACTAGCGCTTTGTTTAATGTCGTTAGCTCAACATTACATCTAAAATCAAGGGTCGTTGAGGTAGAAAACCGACTCCTCACGAGTCCTCTCCGGCTTGAAGTAAGGCTTGAGACGATGACCATTGGCAAGAAATTTGGAACCATCTTCCTTCAAGAGCTCAAAGGTGCCATTTTTGTTAGCCTTGTATATCACATAAGGCCCGGTCCATCGAGACTTGAGTTTTCCCCGAAAAAGACGAAGTCTAGAATTAAAGAGCAACATCTCATCTCCTGGACCAAGTTCCTTCCTTCGAATGCCCATATCATGGAATTTCTTTGCTCTTTCCTTATAAATTCTAGAATTCTCATAAGCCTCGTTTCTCCATTCCTCCAACTCACAAGATGATCAATGCGACTATATCCGGCTCCTTTGAAATTAAAGTTGATGGCTCGAGTAGCCCAATATGCTTGATGCTCGATTTCCAAAGGTAAATGACAAGACTTCCCAAATACAAGTTGAAAAGGTGACATACCAATGGGAGTCTTGTACGCCGTCCTATAAGCCCACAATGCATCATCGAGTTTGTTGGCCCAATCCTTCCTAGTGGTCACCATTTTCTCCAAGATTTGCTTTATTTCCTGGTTTGCGAGCTCGGCTTGACCATTGGCTTGAGGATGATAGGGTGAAGTGATCTTGTGCTTCACTCCATACTTGACAAACACATTTCCTAGCCATTTGTTGTTAAAATGGGACCCCCCATCGCTAAGCAATGCTCTCGGAGTGCCAAACCGAGTCAAGATGTTCTTCTTAAGAAACTTGATTACCACTTTTGCATCATTTGTCGAGGTTGGAATGGCCTCGACCCATCTCGACACATACTCGATGGCAATGAGAATATAGGAAAATCCACACGAAGTTGGAAAAGGACCATAAAGTCAATCCCCCACACATCAAACAACTCTACCTTAATCATAACATTTTAGGGCATCTCATCTCTCTTAGAGATGTTTTCTATCCTTTGGCATCGATCACACATTTTGACAAAGGCTTGACAATCCCGAAATATCGAAGGCCAATAAAAGCCACTTTGATAAATCTTCATGGCCGTTCTATTTGCTCCGAAATTTCCACCACTTGGTCCATTGTGGCACTCCTTGATGATCTTTTGCCAATCAATCTCCATAACGCATCTCCGAATCACACCATCGGCACATCTTCTCCACAAATGAGGATCACTCCAATAATAGAAATTCACTTCACGGAGAAACTTCTTCTTAGCGTAATCCGTAGTGAGATTTGGAGGTAACTCATGAAGAACCAAGTAATTTGCATAATCCGCAAACCAACATTTATGAATCTTCAAAGCAAATATAGTTAAACAAAAGAGCTTTTCATCGAGAAAACTCTCACCAATTTCCAACTTGCCATCATAACCTTCAATTGGATCTTCAAGACGAGATAGATGATCCGCTATGACATTCTCACAACCTTTTCGATCACGAATCTCAACATCAAACTCTTGTAGAAGAAGAATCCAATGAATAAGGCGAGGTTTAGCATCCTTCTTGGCCATGAGTTGACGAATAGCCATGTGATCCGAATACACAACGGTTTTGTTTCCAACAAGATAAGCTCAAAACTTATCAAATGCAAAGACAATAGCTAAGAATTCCCATTCCGTAGTTGTGTAGTTTCTTTAGGCCGGATCCAAGGTCTTACTAGCATAATGAATAACTCGAAATACCTTGTCCCGGATTTGGCCTAACACAACTCCCAACGCCCAATCACTAGCATCATACATCAATATGAAAGGGTCACTCCAACATGGGGTAATCAAGACGAGAGTTGATATCAAAGCCTTCTTTAGAGTCTCAAATGCTTTCAAACACTTGTCATCAAACTCAAACTTAGCATCCTTCTCCAAAAGAGAACATAGAGGTTTTGTGATCTTCGAGAAATCCCTTATGAATCTTTGATAAAACCCGGCATGACCAAGAAAACTCCGAATGGATTTCACATTGGTTGGTGGATGTAGCTTCTCAATGGCAATGATCTTATCCACTTCCAATCCATCATAGTAGATCTTATGACCAAACACAATTCCATCCTTGACCATGAAGTGACACTTTTCCCAATTGAGTACTAAAGACTTCTCTTCACATCTTTGCAACACAATAGAGAGGTTGTCTAGGCATGCATCAAAACTTGAGTCAAACACCGAAAAGTCATCCATAAACACTTCCATTATGTTTTCAATAAGACCATCAAAAATCGACATCATGCACCTTTGAAATGTAGCTGGGGCGTTGCACAAACCAAAAGTCATCCTCCGAAATGCAAACACTCCATAAGGACAAGTAAACACCGTCTTGTGTTGGTCTTCGGGGGCTATCATGATTTGATTGTACCCCTAATACCCATCAAGGAAGCAATAATACTCGTACCTGGCTAATCTATCCAACATTTGGTCGATAAAAGAAAAGGAAGAGGAAAATGATCCTTCCTTGTGGCCACATTCAACGCCCTATAGTCGATGCAAACACGCCATCCGGTGGCCAATCTTGTAGCAATCATCTCATTCTTCTCATTGGTGATCACGGTCATTCCACCCTTCTTTGGGACAACTTATGTTGGACTAACCCATTCACTATCGAAGATTGCATATATCATCCCCGTATCTAACAACTTCAAAACCTCTTTCCGAACAACTTCTTGCAACACGGGGTTCAATCTCCTTTGAGGTTGAACCTTAGGACGAAAATCATCTTCCATCAATATTCTATGCATACACACCGATGGACAAATCCCCTTAATAACATCAATGGTCCAACCAATCACATTCTTATACCTTCTAAGCACAACAATTTATCAACTTCGGATGTAGAAAGATGTTTTGATATGATAACCGGAAAGAAGTCTTTATCACCAAGGAAAGCATACCTTAAGTGATCCGGAAGAGGTTTCAACTCATGGCTTGAATGAGGAGTATTTGGAGATGATTTCTCTTGAGTTGAACTTCCAACTTCCCCCGGTTTGTTGATATCAAGGTACTTCACTTCATCTTTTTGAGAGCCTTGGTTGGCATCCACCCGTGCAAGTGATTCAAGGAGATCATCACAAGCATCCTCCAAGTCAGAATAGGTATAGATAGAATTGGAGATGACATGTTCCATCGGATCCTTAGCCATAGATGTAGGCAAGGTAATGATCATCTTGCATTCTTCAACTTGAGAATCATCAACCTTTTTCATAGCATCGAATATGAGGGTGATGGATTCATCATTGACTCTAAAAGTGAGATTTCTCTCTTGTACATCAATAAGAGCCCGTCCCGTTGCAAGAAATGGTCGACCAAGGATGAGAGGCATATTCTTGTCCTCCGGCATATCTAGAACCATAAAGTCGACCGGGAATATGAAATCTTCAACTTTCACAAGGACATCCTCTACTACTCCATTTGCATAAGTGATAGATCTATCCGCCATTTGGAGAGCTATGGCTATAGGTTTGATGTTACCTATTTCCAATCTCTTAAAAATGGATAGAGGCATTAGATTTATACTAGCTCCCAAATCACACAAAACATTTCCAAATTTTGAACCACCAATCAAACAAGCTATTGTGAAACTTCCGGGATCCTTTTGCTTTGAAGGCATGTCCTTCTTTTGCAAGATTGCACTACATTCCTCCGACAAGTTTATAGTCTCAAATTGACCAAACTTCCTTTTGTTGGGAACGGCCTCTTTCAAAAACTTAGCATAACTAGGCATATCCCTCAATGCATCAAGTAGAGGGATGTTGAGATGTACCTTGTTAAAAATCTCTAAAAATCTCTTCATCTTCTCATCCACCTTTGCCTTGGCCAAATGATGAGGGAAAAGAGCTCTAGTGATCACATCTTTGGTAGGAATAGGTGCCTCTACCAAATCATCCTCTTGAAATCTTTCTTGAAGAGTGACTTTCTTTGAACCTTCATCCTTTACACATGAAGCTTGAACCTCTTTTGATGATTTCTCTTCATATTTTGAGGTTTCTTCTTCATAAGGAATTTCTTCAACAAGAACTTCTTCCTTCTCACTTCTGGATGCAACATGGTTCTCATACCCTTTTCCACTTCTCAACATGATAGCATTGCATCCTTTAGGGTTCACTTCCGTATTACTTGGAAACTTGCCCGGAGTATGTTGAGTGGTAGCTTGATTAGCCATTTGACTAATTTGACCTTCCGTCATCTTTACTTGCTTTGTTAAAGAAGTGAGGGAATTCTCTAATGCACTCACCTTTTGCCCAGTTTGATTTATGAATGAACTTTGTTGATTTGCCATTTGTTGCACAATTTTCTCAAGGGAAGGAGATGTCTTCTTAGGTTCCTCTATCAACCCCTGAGAGACGGAGAATCTGGGTGGTAAAAATTGAGCATTGTTCGGATTCCCATAAGAAAGGTTGGGATGAGTCCGGTTGTTAGGATTGTAGGCTTGATAGCCTCCTTGATGACCATAAGAATTTTCTCCTTGTGGCTTCCCTTGAAATCCTCCTTGATAGTTCCCTTGAAAACCACCTTGAGTTCCTTGGAAATTTTGCTTGTTGAAATTTCTATAGAGCCTTTGGTTCACAAAATTCACATCTTCACTCCCGTTGCACTCTTCACTTTCTTGAGATTGAACCACTTGAACATCTCTCTTTGATCTCCTCTTTTCTTCAAATTCCTTCTTGAGAAGGGTATATTGAGAAGCTAACTCATCAATCCTTGCATCTTCAAGTATAGAATTCACCTTCTTTGTAGGGCCTCTCTCCACAGGCCATTGATAACTATTGGATGCCATCTCTTCTATGATCCTTAGAGCTTCCTTGGCATTTCGATTTACAAGGCAACCACCGGAGGTTGCATCCACTATGCTCCGTGTGTGTGGAGAGAGTCCACTATAGAAGTTCACTATTTGTTGAGCATCGCTAAACCCATGTTGAGGGCACTTGCGTAGCAAGTCCCTATACCTTTCCCAAGCCTCGAATAGTGTCTCATCAACTTGTTGTGAGAAGTGAGAGATTTCTGAAATGAGTTTTTGAGCCTTTGAAGGAGGGAAGTACTTGGCAAGGAAAGCTTTGCACAACATCTCCCATGTAGTGATCTCGCTATTGTCAATGTTTTTAAACCACTCCTTTGCACGATCCCTTAGAGAAAAGTTGAAGAGCTTCATCCTTATAGCATCCTCCGGCACTCTATTGTGCTTCACCATGTCACAAATCTCCAAAAATGTGCTCAAGTGAGCATTAGGATCCTCAGTTAGCCTTCCACCGAATTGCTCCGATTGCACCATTTGGATAAGGCCGGTCCTTATCTCAAAGTTATTTGTGTTGACTCGAGGTCCCCATGCTCCTCCTTGAAATTGGTCCGTTGGAGACTCAAACATTTGATTTAATGGAGATTGTTGAGCCTCTTGTGCCCTTCTCTCTTGCTCAACTCTCCAAGCTCGCATATCTTCCAATTCCTTCCTAAGAGTCTCAACATCTTGATTGTTAGCCATATTTTGTTCTTCAATAAAATTCCTTCTTCTATGCCATCTTTCAAAGTTCAAGATCAAAGGTTGAACAAGTAATCCCTTAGACCTTGTGTGCATAAACCTACAAAACAAAAATTAAAAGAAACAATGCTTAAATTAGTAACTCAATAACCAAATCGACTATTGAAACTCAAACTAAACATTCCCCGGCAGTGGCGCCAAAAATTGATCCGCCCTCACTTTTGAGGGTGAGGGAGATGCAATAATAATCGATTGGAGTAATCGAGTCGAACCACAAGGAATGCTATGGCGTGAGAATTTCAACTAGTAATCTAGCTATTTAACTACTATCCAAGCTACCAAATGTCATGTTTTTGTAAGCTAATAATCAAATGAAATGACAATTAATCAAGAAACAAACAAGTAACAAACGATTGAAATCAATAAGAGAAAGTATGGTTCCAAATATAATCCGACTTTCACTAGAGAAGTAGGTTTTGGAATTTGCAAGGATAAACCGATTTAATCTAATTCATACGGGAGTTCTTTATAAGATATACACCAACTCTTTTCTCAAGCAATCAATGTAAGTAGATTAACCTATGACATCTATCTCTACTAGGTCTCAAGATGCATAAATCAACTCCAAATAGCTCAATTAATATCTAGAATCTCATATTAGCAAGATTTACTCATATATTGTGATTTGATGCCAAGTGTTATGAACTAAAGCCTACCAAAGCATTTAATCTAACACCTTATATGTACTCAATGATGGCCAATCAATCATGCAATAAAATCAAGTCCCAAACCACAAGACATATGAATTAGAAGGCAAATCCAACTACAATATCCAAAAACCTATTAATCTAGATCATGTCTTCATATATTTGAAACCAAAGGAAATTTAGCTAGACATAATTAAAGGAAATAAACCATGGAAAACATATGAAATCATGCTTAAAAGAAAAAGAATTAAATAAGGAAGAAGAAGATGGTCTTGAATTGCAATTCCAATGAGTATAGCTCCACAAATCTTGAATTTACCAAAAAGGAAAAGAGGGAAATGTAACTAGGGTTCTAGGATATTAAAGTGTGTAAAAGTTATATCAAAAGGGAAGAATTTGGGGTTAAATACATTAAAAATCGTGTTTGGGTCGAACCGGGACAAAATGGGACGTGCAAACCGGGAGCTTTCTCGCGCAACCGGCGGTCCATGGGAGGGGCACCGGTGGTCCAGTGGACCGCCGGTCTGGGTCACCGGTGGCTCTATGGTAAACGTCGGTTCAGGTGTGATGAACCGGCAGCCCAATGGACCGCCGGTTTGGGTCGCCGGTTTGCCGTCCATCCATCCTCTCTTGTGCAATGTTTTCATTTTCGCTCATTCTATCTCGTCCGAACTCCAATTTACGAACCGCTTTTACTACGGCTTCCTAACGAACTCCTCTTCGACATGGAATGATCAAAGTTGCCAAATGAGTTTTTTATAAACCTGCAAAAAGACATAAAGAGACTCGAGAGAACGAGGAAAACATAAACGAACTTGAACTAGTGAAAACCTAACTTTATAAATTTAAATTCCACATTCTTAACCCTAGGTTTCACCCTAATTAATGCTCTTTTTAAATTCTTACAAAAATAGATCAAAAACCGAAAAGAAATGGGAAAAGTAGAATGTAGGCTACCAGTTAGGAAACCCTAACATTTCTAACCTTTAAGCACATGAATCGAGACTGAAACACAAGCAAAACACATTCAACATGCACATAAAATACGTGTTAACCACTCATCCGGTGTTGTTTTGCAGGATTACTGGATTTTCTGGCGAGGTGAACTTAAGAGTCAAGGTATACTATGAAGATTCTGAAGGGCTCGACTCTTCCTATATTCATGAAGGGCTTGACTCTTCTTATATTTGATTTGTATCTCACCCATATTTTTGAGGATTTAATTCTCTTTGCAATTGGGTTAATTTCTCTATTTTCGTTGTTGGATCATTGACCCGGATCTATCAACTGGCGCCGTCAGTGGGAAAAACTTTGAGTTTAGAAGTCGATTTTTTTCCTTTCCTCTTAAGAAAAATGCATATACAAATTCTTGAAAAATCTGTGCATTACCTACTTACTTCTTTCCCTTTGCTTCTTTGCCAAGGTTTGTGATCCCCAGAAATTGAATCGAAAGTCTTTGGTAGAAGGATAGAAGGAATTGGTTAAGATTTCGAACCGAAATCCACTGCTTTCGTAAGTATAAAATAAAAATGATCAATATCCCCTTGGGAAAATTGATTCATCAATAAATATATCATAAATATATATATATATATATATATATATATATGTGTGTGTGTGTGTATATATATACTGAATCTCTCCTCGATTGACGATTTTAGATAAATCCGGAGAAAAATATCTTAATTTTCTGGATCTGAAGAAGATTCAAGGGAAAAGTCAAGTGAAAATTACCTGGTGAGTAAAAATTACTTGCCAGATGAATATACAAAATGAACTAGCTAGAACACGTGTATGATGGATGGTAAGTCCCAGTAAGAAACGTCTGGGCTAAAAAATTCAACACGGTTCACATGCAGATCCTAAAAACATAAAAAGTTGTACAGTCAAAAGTCAGGAGGGTAAACCCCATTCTAGACTAGAAGACGACAGCCATTAGAAAGCCCTATTAAAAAATAGGCATCTGGGAGAATAAGACTGGGTTAACACCCAAGCATCTACCCAAATAAATAAAAATAAATAATAAAACAAATATATACGAGTAAGAAATAGTAGTTTAATATGCTTGCTTGCTCCTTTTAGATGTCTCAGATGAATTCAGGATCTGAAGAAGCCCGGATATAGGGCTCAAAGCACCCGCGTATAGTGGACATTCTTCCACCGGGCTCTGAAGAAAATTCAGGATCTGTACCCACGGTCCAGATGGGTGGCACTTCTGAAGCATCTTTTTCGCCGCTGATGATCGAGCAAATGAAAAACATGCTAGAAGGGGTGTTGGATGGGGCGATAGACAAACATCTTATAGCCTTGGGAGTAAATCCAAACACTTCTAAATGTGGACTAAATCTTTCTCATCTCGAGGAGGAAAGATGAAGCAATAAAGAGAAACACCTAACCCCTGTAGCTCGCAGAGCGAAGCGACAAGAGGTTATACAAGGTTTAGCAACAAAGCTACCTGAAATTCATGAGGATGGTTGAGTCATCTGAGGAGGAAGAATCTCCTCTTAAAAATCCTACTCAGGATGAAGATATCACTGGGCTCCTTAAAAAGCAGATCCTTGCTCAACAAGAGCAGATTAGAGCTATGGCTGCAGAATTAGCGGAGCTCAAGAAAGCACGACTGGCTTCTGAAAGGAAGAATGCAGATGAACCCGTTCAACATGTAGAAGGTGCATCGAAAATCTAGATAATAAAGATGCCAAGATTGATCTTGGCTAGATCTACATTGATGACAGTAGCCCCTTTTCTGCGAACATACAGACTGATCATGTCCCCAAAATTTTTTGACCTATTTTGTGCGATTACAAAGGTCAGGGAGATCCTGATGAGCATCTCATGAAGTTTGAAAGCCTCTGCTTGTTACACCAATATTCCGAGGGAGTGAAATGTCGAGTTTTCCTGACTACTTTGTCAGGACCTGCTCAACAATGGTTCAAGCAATTGCCCAGATCATCCATTCACTCCTACAAGGATTTGCGAGAAATCTTCTTGCATCAATTCGTAAGCTCTAAGAAATCTACTAAAAACTCCTTATACTTAACAACCGTTAAGCAAGAAAATAATGAGAGCTTAAGGGATTATAAGACTCGCTTCAATGAGGCGGCCTTGGAGATCCCTAGATTGGACTCCGGCTTGAAGACTTATTCCTTTGTAAGACCTGGTCAATTCTTTGCCTCTCTAATGAAGAAGCCGGCTCAAACCTTCGATGACCTTCTCAGAGCAGTGCAGAAGTATATACATATGGAAGAAGCCATGATGGCTAAAAAATCAGATGCTGCCTTTAAAAGGGAAAATAAATCTGAGGAGAAGAAAAGGCCTACTACTGAAGAAAGAAGGGCGGAACGGAATGAAAAATTCCAAAGGTATTTCACTCCTCTCACAAGGCAACCTGCCTATCTTCTGGAAATAGTGATGAAGAAACCTGGAGTACAGGTCCCCCCTAATCGGGAACAGCCCCCTAAAAGGCATCAGTCATACAAGTTTTGTAAATTCCACAATGATTATGGGCATACGACAAACGATTGTCATAAACTGAAAATCGCTATTAAAAAATTAATCCAGGAAGGAGAATTACTGGAATACGTCCCACAAGAATCAGGACAAGTGAAGAGAAGAAAAGAGGATACGGACCCCAAAAGCTCTGGTAAAGAGCAGGCGGGAGAGGCATCTAGAAAAATGGGAATCATAGCAATGATTTATGGAGGCCACACCGGAGGAGATTCTAACAGAAGCCGAAAGGCTCATACAAGAGAAATTCAGATGCTAGACTGGCATAGGGTACTCCAAATCGATAGGGGCCCACCGTCTCCCAAAATATCTTTCAGACCCCAGGACGACAGATCCTTGATGTATCCTCATGACGATGCATTAGTCATCTCGGTCGAGATAGAGCGATACGACGTCAAGAGAGTATTCGTAGACACTGGAGCAGCTGTCAATGTAATATTTGAAGACTGTTCAATCAGATAGCTATTCAGAAGCCATTGAACGAGGTTGTCACTGCATTACACGGCTTTGCCGGAGATACGGTCATGTCCCTGGGATCTATAGATCTCATGTTAACACTAGGTGATGGAGATCTGCAAGTATCCAAACCTGTCACCTTTTTGGTGGTTAGGCAAAATTCATCATATAATGTCATATTGGGTAGAACGTCCCTAAGTCTCTTTCAAGTGGTGGTATCCACTTACCATCTTATGATGAAATTTCCTATTGGAAGCAGAGTGGGATATGCCTCAGGCGACCAGGCGCTCTCTCGACAATGCTATATGCAATCGGTGAAAGCCGGAGAGGCTAAAAAGCAAACCATGTCCGAACCAAAAAACTCAAGAGTTGGTCCGGAGAAAGGTGAAAAGAAATGCAAATTTGAAGATCCCTTGGAAGAAGAAGTCTCGCATCAGATGCAACCAGTAGAAGAGTTGATGTCAGTGTAACTGTTCCTTAACAAGACAGGTTTCACTACCAAGATAGGCACTCAGATGCCAGATCCCATAGCTAAGCAATTGATAAATTGCTTGAGACAGAACACATACGTCTTTGCATTTTCTTCAGCTGAGCTGGTGGGGATAGAACCAGGAGTGGCATTGCATTGTTTAAATGTAGATCCCAACGTGAAGCCTGTCAAATAGAAGCTGAGGCAGTTTGGATCTGAAAAGGATAGAGTCATCCGAGAAGAAGTAGCAAAGCTGCGGGAGGCAGGTCACATACGGGAAATTCAATTCCCGGAATGGCTATCCAATGCTGTGATGGTGCCCAAGGGAAACACGGGAACTTGACGATGTGCATAGATTTTCATGACTTAAACAAGGCCTGCCCAAAAGATCACTATCATTTGCCAAGGATTGATCAACTAGTGGACTCTACGTTGGGATGTGAACTATTATCGATGATGGATGCCTACCAAGGGTACCATCAAGTGAAGATAAATCCCCAGATGTCCCAAAGGCTGCCTTCGGAGTATGTACAAGAACCTTCAGATTCCAAAGCATGCCTTTCGGTTTAAAAAATATGGGGGCCACCTATCAAAGAATGATGGATAAGATATTAAAAAATCAAAATCGGGAGGAACATGAAAGTATACGTTGATGATATTTTGGCAAAAAGCACAAAAGCCACAGATCATATACAGGATCTCGAAGAGGTCTTCATGGTAGCAAGGTTCTACCACTTGAAATTAAACCCGGCAAAATGTTCCTTTGGAGTATAGTCCGAAAAATTTCTTGGTTACATGGTAACACCCAGAGGCATTGAGGTTAACCAAGCAAAGGTACAAGCTATGTTAGACATGACATTCCCGAGGAACATAAGGGAGATACAGAGGCTGAATGATCGTATTATGGCCCTAAGCCATTTCATATCCAGATCCGCGGACAGTCATTTCTTCAAAATATTGAGAAAAAAAGGCAGCAAGTTCGAGTGGACTGAGGAATGTCATGAGGTATTTGAAGATTTAAAGATGCATCTGGCCTCACTACCATTACTAACCAAACCTCTACCCACAGAAGTATTATATTTATACTTCGCCGTTGGAAATGAGGCCCTCAGTTCCGTGCTTCTTAGGGAAAAAGGATCTGTCCAGAAACCTATATACTACACCAGCAGAATGATCTAGGGACCTGAGACTAGAGAAGGTTGCGTTAGCCGTCATGACTACGGCGAGGAAATTGAGATCTTACTTTCTCTCTCATAGAGTGGTGGTGCGGACGAATATCCCACTAAAATAAGTCCTAGGAAAACCTAATTTATCCAGGAGAATGGTAAAATGGGCTATAGAACTCAGCGAATATGACATGGATTTAGAAACCACGACAGCCATAAAAGCTTAGGCCTAGCTGACTTCATACAAGAAACTATGAGAGTGGTGCATGAAGAATCACATATGGAAGGCTTATGTAGATGGCTCTGTAACAAAAGAAGGAGTAGGAACGGGCATCTACATACAAGCCCCAACAGAGCAAGAATATCGCTTTGCGATTAAGCTTAATTTTCCTATTTCAAACAATGAAGTAGATTATGAGGCCCTGATCAGATGCTTATACATCTTGTTAGATCTGTAAGCTTGCCATGCAATCGTCCATTCAGATTCACAGCTTGCTACCCACCAAGTATTGGGAACTTGTGATAAGAAAGAAAAGAGAATGATAGCATATGCGGATTTAGTAATAGAGCTACTGAAAAAAATCTCGAAAGTTGAGATAAAACAGATCCCAAGAGAAGAAAACACTAAGGCCGATCACCTTGTGAGGGTGGCCAGTGCAGTAGAAGGGACCTAGAAGGGGGACCTGACGTTGCTTAGTGCAGATGCCCGATTGGGCACATCAGAAATCTGCCCTATCAGAGATGGGGAGGACTGGTGTAATATCCTGGATATTCTTATTAAAATTTAGCTTTTATTATTATTATTATTATTATTATTATTATTATTATTATTATTATTATTATTAGGAATTTAAATAAATTATGCTTAAACTAATAATGTATATATATATATATATATATAAATAGATAAACGTATACATACATATTAGATATATTAGTTTGAGATGATTTATAAATAAAGTATAATTAATATCTTATAACATTAGTACATTTACACCATGTACGTATATGTACATCTAGTCATTCTATGCATTCTTGCATGGATCATGTCAGTAATACTTACGTGTATAGTATGAGACCTCCAAATATGGATTTACTTCCACCTCTTGCTTTAACTTTACACATGGCAGATCATTAGCTAGTATAGGTTTTGATGAGTAAGTCTAACTATGATTGATGACTATCAGAATCTAGAAATAATTAAGCAAACCTAGTCTACAGTTTTTGTCCTATAAATAGAAGAGCACGACCCTCCAATTCTTGATTCATTTCACCTAGCGATAGTCATACTTTTGAGATCAAGTTTTTTAACAGCCTTTCACGAGCAAGAAATATTCATAGTATTTGATATCAAAAATTTGAGGTTATCATGTGAGGCTCTATACTTACAAAGTATTATTTGAGTTATTAAGCTCTGATAAAATGAGATTATTCATGAAAATATTTTAATATGTTATTACATGTTTAAGGCTCTTATAATGTATACGATCAGGTCTTTCGGTTGGTCTAACATACTAATCGAGAGGCTATGCACAAAGTTAGAAATCGTTGGGTTGATCACCAACTGATTTTAACTTTGAGGGGAGAACCTCTGGATGAAATATTTCATTGTCTCCAAACTATGGCTCCATCATGAAAAGGGAAAAGGGATCTGGCGGTGGCAATGTCCCGGGATCAATATAAGAGTAACATGGTAATACACATGCGCACGCAATCATGGAAAATGAGGTTTTGTGTGCATGGAAGTAAATGGTTTCAAAACCCTTCTATGTATACTTTATTATCATGGATATTCTTTTTATGAAAAATATTTTTGTCACAAGCCCACTGGGTACATTAGTACTCAACCTGCAATTCCTTTCCAAATGTTTTGCAGATTAAGGAGCTGGTGGAATAGGCGAAACTGGAGAAGACTGTTGTTGTTGCTAATGTATAATAAAAGCTTCCGCTACGCCTATAAATAAAATCTCTATGTTTTTGTACACCACGAGTTATATATAATATTACGGGTACTCAGACAAATCGGCCAGCATGGGTTGTTCGGCTTTGCCAAACCCATAGTTTGAGCTGTATGTCCCGATCCCGTATTTAAATATTATATTATTTTATGTCTATGGGTATTCAGACACAAGCGGCAGGTACGGGCAATATGATTTATCTACCCCATAGTTCGTGTTGTGGGTCCCGATCCCGTATTTAATTTCTTAACAATAGGGTTAAATATCCCCAAGCCATGAGCCCCTTTCTATCCCCGCTTCTTAATTCCAATCCCTTGCCATGTCCTAGCATATGTGCCTTCCCTCGGGAACTGGGGTGTGACAACTGGAGAGTGCCTATCATCCAAACTTTGAGATCAAGCAACTCACCTGCAAATCCCAGAGGTTCTACAGAAAAGACTATGAGAGCCAAATTCTTCTTGATGGGAGGTTTCATTTATAGGAGATCATTCACATATCCCTATCTCAGGTGCCTATCTGAGCAAGAAGGGTAATACATTGTAATATCCCAGATTTTCTTATTAAAATTTAGCTATTATTATTATTATTATTATTATTATTATTATTATTATTATTATCTTAGGAAATTTCAATATACGTATATACTTTACGTATAGATAATGCATGAAAGAATCTAGTAATAATTCTTATGCCCAGACTATATATATATAGTGTTACGTATATGATATATATATATGTATATATATACTAGAATGAAAGCTAGGTAATATAACTATTGCATTTAAATAAGATATATATATATATATATAACGCATAAGATATATTATGGGATCTAGGTGCATACATTAGTTTCAATTCATGAAATATATATGTATAAAGAGTTAATATATGCATGTATATCTATAACCTACAAATGGATATATAATAGTATGTACCTAGTATGATTCGTATATATATATTAATGCATGTGTGATATTAAGGTATAATTATCTATACATGCATGTTTGTAGATTTTATTAAATTATACATGGCAATTAAATGAATTAAGAATGGTGATGACTATTGAAGGCTATGTTGCTGAGTCATGCAAGCTATAATTGATTAGTCATCAAACTTATACCAACTTTTCCTCCTATAAATAGTACCTATACTTATATATATATTACCTTCCAAAAAAAGAAAAATACGAAAGTTACAAAAAGGAATTTGATGTTCGAGGCAATTACGTATTTTGGCGAGGGTGGTCGAAGTGAATCTATAGCACCTGATTAGAGATAAAGTGTTCTAGTTATTTGAGGTTATCAGGTGAGGCTTTATTTTCGATAGTAAATATGAGGCTTTATTTTCTGTAAGCAATTGTCAGGCTTTATTTTTAGTAAGCAATTGTGAGGCTCTCTATACTTACAAAGTATTATTTGAGTTAGTAAGCTCTGATAAAATGAGATTATCCATGAAAATATTTTAATGTGTTATTACATGTTTAAGGCTCTTATAATGTATGCGATCGGGTCTTTCGGTTGGTCTAACACACTAATCGAGAGGTTGTGCGCACAGTTAGAAATCGTTGGGTTGATCACCAATTGATTCTAACTTGAGGGGAGAACCTCTGGATGCAATATTTCATTGTCTCCAAATCATGGCTCCATTTGAAAAGGGAAAAGGGATCTGACGGTGGTAATGTCCCGGGATCAATATAAGAGTAACATGGTAATACACATGCGCGCGCAATCATAAAAAAATAAGGTTTTGTGTGCATGGAAGTAAATGATTTCAAAACCCGTCTATGTATACTTTATTATCATGGATATTCTTTTTATGAAAAATGTTTTGGCACAAGCCCACTGGGTACAATAGTACTCAGCCTGCAATTCCTTTCCAAATGTTTTGCAGATTAAGGAGCTGGTGGAACAGGCGAAGCTGGAGAGGACAGTTGTTGTTGCTAATGTATAATAAAAGCTTCCGCTACGCCTATAAATAAAATCTCTATGTTTTCATACACCACGAGTTATATATAATATTACGGGTACTCAAACAAATCGGCCAGCATGGGTTGTTCGGCTTAGCCAAACCCATAGTTTGAGCTGTATGTCCCGATCCCGTATTTAAATATTATATTATTTTATGTCTACGGGTATTCAGACACAGGCGGCCGGTACGGGCAGTATGATTTATCTACCCCGTAGTTCGTGCTGTGGGTCCCGATCCCGTATTTAATTTCATAACAATAGGATTAAATATAATCCCAAGTCATGAGCCTCTTTCTCTCCCCGCTTCTTAATTCCAACAACCCCTTGCCACGTCCCGGCATACGTGCCTTCCCTCGGGAACTGGGGCGTGACATACATACTGCGCGAAATTCATGAGGGCGAAGCAGGTGCCCACACTGGATTCAAAGATCTAGCCAGAAAAGTATTGAGTGTTGGATTTTTTTGGCCAACTATTGAGAAAGATGCTAAAGAGCTGGTTAAGCGATGTGATCATTGCCAAAAACATGGTAGATTGATTCATAAGCCGGCCGAAGAGCTAGGAGCAATGTTCTCCCCTTGCCCTTTCGATAAATGGGGGATTGACATAGTAGGAAAATTCCCTACGGCTCCTGGAGGACGGGTATTGCTCATTATGGCCATAGACTACTTCACTAAGTGGGTTGAAGCAGAAGCTGTAGCCAAGATTACCGAGCAAGTAGTAAGACGAATCCTATGGAAGAACATTTGCTGCAGATTTGAAGTGCCATGAATCCTAGTTTCAGACAACAGTAGCCAATTCATGGGCTCTCTCATGCATGCCTGATGCCAGGAAATGAAAATCGAGCAACGCTTCGTTGTTGTAGCACATCCACAAGCCAATGGCCAAGTAGAAGCCACAAATAGGACCATTGTAGCTGACATCAAGGCAAGGTTGGGAAAAGCTATATGGAACTGGGTAGACGAGCTAGACTCGGTACTATGGGCCTATCGTACAAGTCCTAAAACAGCCATAGGAGAGGCTCCCTTCAACCTGGTGTATGGATCCACCGCGGTAATACCTACGGAAATAGAAATTGAGTCACACCGGATCCTTGCTTATGATGAGAACCATAATCTGGGCTTATTGAAAGAAAACCTAGTTCTAGTAGGGGAATTAAGAGCAGATGCCAAGAGTAGGTCCGAGCACTACAAGCGGCAAATCCAGGATGCTTATAATAAAAAGGTGCAGGTGCGTAGATTCTTAAGAGGGGATCTGGTACTAAAAAAGGCAGATGCCCTCAAACCAACATGAAAGCTAGATCCCAATTGGGAAGGACCATACATCATAGCAGATGTGCTCAGGGGAGGAGCTTATGAGCTCAAAGATGCAGAAGGAAGAACTTTGCCTAGGCCATGGAATGCTAACAACCTAAAGAAATACTACGCATAAAAGGTTTTTCTTCGCTATTTCTTATTTCATAGTAGAAGCATGCATGTTTTTATAGTTGTTTTGATATCTATCGCTAGAAATCAAGTTACTTTGCGACTAATTCTATAATGCTAATCAATGAAATTTTATTTTCTTTTCCCGTTATTGAATTATAATTCGTTCGTATTCTTATAATTCACTTAGGGGAGGAGTGGGGGTGTACCCCTACACCCGATAGCCTCAAAGTAAATATCTATTTGGGAAATTTGATTATTTTTTGAAAGAAAGAAGCAAGTAAAAGCAATGCCATTATCAAAAGTAAAACAAAGATCAGAGGCCCATATTTAAAGGACCATTATTTAAAGTACAAAATAGAAACTAAAAAGTAAATTATTCGAGGAAACAAATCAAGACAATAAAATAAGTAATTGTGGAGCCGATCCCACACACGGCCAAGAAAATGATTTTTTAAAGCTCATCTTTGCCTCCTAGGGTTGAAGCGTGGAGTCCCAGGTCTCCGCCAGGAGCTGAAGTATCGGTCCGGGCGTGAGTTGAAGGGGGCTCCACGGAATAAGGCACGTCCTTTGCCGCGACCCCGGAAGAACCAGCCTGAACAGGAGCCTCAGCCTCCTAGAAAGAATGGAGGGGATCGATGGGATTTGACTGGCGGGGGAGATCCTAAACCTCACTCGCTTGAGAGCGGGATGAACTCAGCTGGTCCCGGATGGGGATTTGAATGGGAGATTCTGGAGGGGGAATTGGTTCTGGCCTCCTCGAGGGCTCGCCTAATTCGAAGATTGCATTGTTGCTCAAGTGCCCAGCCAATGTGATCCCTCGTGGGGACTGAAGAAAAACACACTTCCTCCGATGACTGTATATCCTTTACATTTTGCAAGAAATCCCCCATCTGCAAGATGGAAGAATGTCAGTGTAAGGCCAAAACACATAAACTAGAACAAGGAGAAGGAAGAAAATTCCTTTACCTACCGCCTGTTGTCAAAAAAAGTTGGTAAGGAATGTATACTTAATGATAGTAAAGCATTCATATACAAGATTAGAGGAGAAAAAGACATACTGCTGTGAAAGCCTCCTCTAACAAACCATACATTCCTGCTTGGGTAGGAAGCATGTAATAGGAGAACTTCTCCCACTCCAGCAGATCCCCAGCATACTCTTCGGGCTTGTAAATGATCTGAGCCACTGCCTTCAGGCACTCCATAAACCACATATTGTTCTCGCCAACCCGAGGATCTTTCTCTAGTGTAGGAGCCTCCCTTTCCATGATGTCCAGGATAGGATCAAGATTAATCTCATACATCCGATCCTTCTGTTTGAACTGGTTCGACACTTCCTCAATAATAGCCCTAACCCAGGAGGCCATCGGAGTACCCATACGTTCCCTGAAATTAGGAGAATGAAGGTAGGCTTTGGGCAAGCCATGGATCATGGCGTCAAGGAAGGCTTGACTATGAGGGGTCGTCAGTAGGTAGGACCTGTATCTGTGAGCCCCTACCATGGATCCAACGACGAGGCCCTCCTTCATGCCTGTCTGTTTGCCTTTCTGAAGGGCGTTGTCGCAGGCTCTCTCCATAGCATCTTTATGCTCCTCATAAATATGATCTAAACAACTTGTTGAGTCGTCGCAAGCCTTCTACAGATCCTCAGATCGGGTCTTGAAGACTGCTAGGTCCTCCTCTAATTTTTTCATATAAGCATCACGCTCCTGGGAGAGACGCTCCTGCTCATTCTTTCTTTTCTTCATTGTTTCCATCTCCAGACCCATGCTTTCCAACTTTTCTTTCAAGGCTCTAGTTTCTGAGACCTCCCGCTCATGAATAGCAAGGCGCAATTGTTGTACGTCCGCTTGCAACTTCTTATTGGTGGATGCCAGCTCAGCCACCTCGCCCTTTAAAGGCTCATATGTTAAGGAGCAAAGACTGAGCATAGATCTGCAAGCCATGGCCTGCCAACGTTGAAGGACATACCTTCATCTCATGTGCAGAAGCCTCCTTAATCAGGTCCATAGAGGATAACTTATTTAAAGATCTCCAATCTTCCGCGTGAGGAAGGCTGTCCAAAACTTTGGCAGCTGTGCCCCCATCAATTCCCCTCACTATGCCAGGAAAGCTGACACTTACATCACGAGCCTCGTAAGAGGCAGTAGGCACGTCTAAGCCTTTCATCCTTAAGGCATGAAACATGGCTAGGGTGGCTTCAGAAGCTAGACCTTCGCTAGGCACAGGCTCAGGTCTTCTCGTTATTTGATATAGATTAGCAGTGGCATACCTTGCCAAGGTGCCTCAGTAAAGGGGAGGGCTTGGTACTTGGAAGTGATAGGGGTGGGTGCTAGAACATTGGAAAGAGGCATGTCCAATCGCCTATCAGTATCAGCAGATGATGTTTTCCTCTTCTTAGGATCTCGAGAAGAGGATCGGTCAAGAGGCCTCTTTGAAGACAAAGAGGATTTAGGAGTCGGCGAAGTAAGTAAGTACCGATTCCTCTGAAACAGACAAAAGGTCTGAGACAAAAGCCTCAGATGCCTCGATTGGGGTCAGATCCGCCACCAATAGTGTCGCAGATCCCATCAAGGGAGCTGCAAGACTACGATCCACTCCTGCAGCAAAATGATGCGGTGGATGCTCCTGAAAAGAAGGAGCCCTTACAGATGCAGGTGCAACTCCTGACATAGTTCCGGAAGGCTGTTCCTATGAAGGAGGCATCTGCTCCTGAAATGTAGGGATCTGCGTTGTAGCAGGCGGGTCCTACACCTGTGGAGGACCTATCGGAACGGGCGGGACCTGTTCTTGTGCCGCCCTCATAGCATCCATCCTCTGCTCAAATTACTTCTTCGCTTGCGCTCGGAGAACACTTCTAGCTAACATATCTGAAGCAAAACAAAAGATGGTTAGTTAAGAAATCCATCCACAGAACCAGTAAAGCATCTGAAGCATCTGCAAAATGTATTTTCCCATGGAGTGGTTCCAAGGAGTCCCCGGTTTCAACTCAAAAAATGATAAAACCTCTTCACTAAGAAGGAGAGGCATCATCATTTCATGATCTTCCGGATACTCTATGAGCAAGTCATGAAAAACATTATCTTCCCATATTTCCAATTCAGGGAGTTTATGGGTTGGTTTATCGGTCCGAGGGAGACTAAGAGGGAAACATTAGGAATACCCCAGGAATTGGCTGAAGGAGGAGTAACAACTAGATATTGGGCATGCCAATTCCTATCTAAGGACTCATATTAACCATAAAACCTGGCAAACTATACCACAGGGGAAAAATACAAATGATAACCACGATGTTTTAATTCGTGGGACCTATGAAAAAGCAAAGCGGTATCCTTAACACCATGTAAAGTAGCAGCCATATGAAAGAAAATGGCTAGGCGAATAGAGGCCGGATTTAGTTAATTCAAGGGAATACGGTACAATTCGGCGAGATGAACAAAATAGGGGGGAAATGGAAGCGTAAACCTACTTTCAATTGAAAAAGCTAGAAGGTTTTGCCACCAACCCTAGGGAACAAAGGACGCTCATGTGGCTTTGGAATATCGACAGCAAAACCCCTAGTATTTCCTAAACGGCTTAAAATAAAGGTGAAAGCCTCGTCGGAGACAGTGGAAGGTTCATATTGGGATAAAGGAAGAAAGACTTTCGGAGGAGCTCTGCCCTCTTCCTCCTTGTCACCTTTCTCTGTTTTCTTTTGCCTTTGCTTCCCCTTTGATTTACATCGAGGAGGGGGAGTAGAAACCATTTTTCTTAAAAGAAACTAAAAAATTGGAACAACAAAGAAAAGCAAGAGAAATGAGAAATTGCTACCTGCTACTTGGAGAAGACGATGGCAAGATTAGAAAATTGCGAAAAGAAAATAGTGAAAAGGGGGGGGGGGAGGAAGGACGAAAGCAAAAATGAGATTTTTTCTCTAAATAAAAGTGCTTCTATCTTTCTTCTTCTTCTTATCTCTTCTTTAAAATGACATAAGAAACTACTCCACTAAGTGAAATAAAGAGACACAATTCTCTAGTAATGCGACGTGGGTAGAGAAGTTATGATGGTAAAAAACGGCGACAATTTCAAGTCCCAATAAAGGGGTAAGTGGGTATTAAAAATCCTGAAAAGTAGCGCCCAAGTCTCAAAAGAGGATATGCGGTCTTACCGATCCCATGCATCTGACAGTATACAGATCTTCCGAGAGTTACAGATCCTCATCAAAAGGACCTGTCCAACGATTGGTGGGACCTGGAGACACGTGGATCTGTCAGAAATTGTGGGTATGCTTTGCAGGTTCTTACCGAAGGCATCTATCTTATGGTAGATCCTCAGAGTAAAAGGCTTCTAAGGGATCTGCATAATGCAGATGCTTCTCACCACACCATAATATTTTTTATTTCCAAGGAAGCATGTGCATAGGTCTTCTGTCTCTTTCCCTTTAAGAGATTCTGGGACATACGAGATTACGACTATGCTAACTCTTCACTACTACTGCCTCAAATCATTTGACTCGACAAGTCTGCTAAATCACAGAGTGCAGTAAGTGTATATATACATATATATGTAAAATAGATGGATTTTCGAAGGAAGAAATACTAGATGTCACTTTAGTATTACCTCCTGAAAAATAAATAATAAAATAAAAATAAACAAATTTATGGAGGAGGAGGTATTAGATGTCACTCTAGTACTACCTCCCGCAAAAAAAAAAAAAAATAAATAAATAAAACAAAACAAAATAAAACAAAACAAAACAAAAAAAAAAACAATAAAAAAACAACAATATATGCACACAGGTGCAGTAAGGAAAAGATAGAGTCACTAGAGTAAGACCTCAGATGCTTTATCAATTCATTCGAAGGAATGAAGATAGATGAGAAAGGATCATCACAGCCTCACCTAAAGATCATCAGCCTCAGCAGTGTGATAAATTATATCACTATGCTCTTCCAGGAGAAGAACATTCAATAGGATGACAACACTAACTTCGCCCCTTAATTGGGGTAAAGGAGCTTCACAGGCATATACCTATCTTGCTTTCTCACCGGAGAAGATGAGAGAAAAATATAACCATACACCATATATATATATATATATATATATATATATAAAGTAGATATCAATGATCATAAAAATTTGTAGTAAATCTATGGCCAGGAATCGGCGACGCTTTACCTTCCCAAGGGAATATCATCATTACGCCTTGCGTAATTAAGATCGGTGGCTAACAGGTGAAAAAACAAGGCGACGATTGGCATTACCGAGGCTGCCCTACTTCTGCAAAAGCTCTTAGGAATCCCTTCTGGGACCTGGGGAGGGGGGAGTAGCTGATAGGGAGTAAACCTGCTCATCGTGAGCTAGCAGAAAGAATTGCATGACATACGCCATGCAAGCAGATCCCACTGAAGGATCTGTCTAATAAACAGAACCATAAAGAAGGATCTGTAATAGGCATTAAAGATCCCTCTCCTTCAGACAGACCCTGCGAACATGCGGGAAGCGTGACCCTAGGTCCCGCAATAGGGACCATCCTAACCGCAATAATATCTTTAGATCTTGGGTGGATTTTAATTGAATTGTCCCCCTGGAAAAGACTAAAATACCCTCGTCATAACCAAGGAAATTACCACTTTACCCAGCTATTCAATTCTACGATAAATAGGTGAGTTCCATACATCGAACGTAAGCACATTCATTCTCATATATTCATCTTTTCACTCTTGCTACGAGCCTTGCTCAAGCAAACACACTGCACTTAGAGATTTATATCCCAAGAAATCTCGAATTCTTCCAGTATTCAATACTGACTTGAATGTCGGAGGTTCTTCCCGGAGGTCCCCCCCTCCTCCGGTGTTGTTTTGCCGGATTACTGGATTTTCCGGTGAGGTGAAGTTAAGAGTTAAGGTATACTATGAAGATTCTGAAAGGCTCGACTCTTCCTATATTCAAGAAGGGCTTGACTCTTCTTATAGTCGATCTGTATCTCACCCATATTTTTGAGGATTTAATTATCTTTGCAATTGGGTTAATTTCTCTATTTTCGCTGCTGGATCATTGATCCAGATCTATCAGAAATGTATTCATGTAGATTGGGATAAGAGTGGACGTAGTAGGTTGTCTCCAAACTGCTATAAATTAACTTTTGTGTTGATCTCTTTACTTTAAGCTTTCCATTCTTTACAAGCCTTGATTATACATACTGCACACCACTCGCTTTAAAATAAACAAACGAAAATTTTCTAAGGCAAGATTAAAGCTTTTACTTTTGCGAGTCCAAAGATCACCATATTCTGCACCGCACTCACACTCACACCCAAAGTTAGATGCTTTGAAAACCTTTAAACTTTCAAAGTGTTTAACTTTGTAAGAGGCCAAGAAGACAAAAAACAAGTTAAACAGTTCTACGCATTCACCCTTTTCTACGTGTGTGTTACTCGTTTTGGGACCAACAATTTCACTATAAAAAAATCAATTAACATATCGTTGGCACTAAATTAGAAAATCGATTTCTGACATAAAATAAATTGGCTGCTACTTAATCATTTGAAAGATGCATGTAATTAAAATATTGAAATATATGTCGCATTCAATTTGATTATTTGCACTCAACTGAATGTCTGATAGTGTATTTCGCATCAGCTTTAGCGACACGCTACATACTCAAAATGGACTGTACTTAATGATGAAAATGAGATTAATTTCGATTTGGTTTAAATTAAATAGATTCATTTTTCAACCATAAAAAATTAAAGATTAAATAGATTCATTAATTTTTGCAGATGAATGTTCGGGTGTTTTTCTGTCCCTTTTTTTGCATGCTATGTATATGTTTAGGTGATAGCCAAACATGCATGAAAGCCAAAATTAATGCAAGAGAAGAACTTTGGGCAGATCGTGTTATGAAATAAACGCAATAATTATACAAAAGCAAGGAAATACACATGATTTGTTTATCCAGTTCATTTCGAATGACTACGTCTGAGGGCGCTGCCAAGCCAGGAATTGCACTATATTTTCGGATTGACGATTACAATGAGAAACTGCTATTATATAGCTAATAAACCGAGACCTAATCCTAAACCCTTTAGGATTCAATGTGGGCTTAAATACATGGGCCCAAGAATAGGCTCCATAGGCTAACAATCTCCCACCTGGAGACTAACTTCTCACGTAACCATATCTTATTCTCTTCTTCCCCATTTCTGCGCGGCAGTGCCTGGCCCTCATCTTCAAGTAACAAGGCTAGTTGAAGCTATGCAAAGCTTCAACTTCTCTAAGGTCACAACCTTAGTTAGTATATCGGCTAGATTCTTACTTCCAAGGATCTTCTCCAACTGTAAGACCTTCATATCCAAGAGATGACGAATGTAGTGGTATTTCAACTCAATATGCTTTGTTTTTTAATGAGTTGGATTCTTTGCTAAGAAAATAGCACTCTGACTATTACAATAGAGGATGTTATTTCTATGCTCCTTCCCTAATTCACTCAACAAATTCTACAACTACACCATCTCTTTACTCGCCATTGTCACTGCAACATACTCAGCTTCAGTAGTAGACAAGGCGATGCACTTCTGCATCTTGGTGCCCCATGATACCGTACCTCTATATGTAAACACATATCCTGCGGTACTTCTTCTTTCATCAAGATCATTTGATGCTAAGTCTGCATCAACATAACCTGTTAACTCAACAATTCTCCCATCAAAGCACAAAGCTTTACTAGTGGTACCTCGCAAATACCGTAAGATCGACTTTATTGCCTCCTAATGTTATTTTCCCGGGTCACTCTGGAATCGGCTTACTACTCCCACCGCATGCGCAATATCTAGTCTAGTACACACCATTGCGTACATGATACTACCAATTGCTGAAGCATAAGGGACATTCAGCACTTGAGCACACTCTTCCTTACTGCTTGGCAAATCTGTCTTACTTAGCTTGAAGTGACTACCTAACGGGATATTCAAATGCTTTGCATCCTGCATCCTGAATCTTTCCAAGACCTTCTGCATGTATTCGGCTTTTGAAAGATACAACTTGTCTGCCGCCTTAGCTCGCTCGATTCACATGGCCAAAATCTGATTAGCCTTTCCAAGATCCTTTATGGAGAATCATTTTGATAACTGCTTCTTCAACTTATCCATCTTTGTTGCACTTGCTCTTGCAATCAACATATCATCAAAGTATAGTAGCAAGATGAGATAAGTGTTATTGAACTTCTTGTAGTAACAAAAATGGTTGCTGTGGCATCTAACAAAGTCGATTTCAAGCATGAAACCATCAAATTTCTTATACCACTATTTTGGTGCTTGTTTCAACCCATACAAGCTCCTCTTCAGCTTACACATGAGCTCTTCTTTGCCTTCCGATTCATACCCCTCTGGCTGTGTCATGTATAAATCTTCATCCAAGTCGCCATGAAAGAAGGTTGTCATCACATCCATCTGATGTAATAACAACCTCTCTGCAGCCACCATACTCAACACCACTCGAATTGTAGACAACTTAACAACAAGAGTGAATACATCAGTATAATCAATGCCGTAGCGCTGCTCAAATTCTTTCACAACCAGTCTGGCCTTATAGCGCTTGCTACCATCTGCCTCTTGCTTGATTTGGTAGAGCCACTTACTGTGTAACGCCTTCTTCCACTTCGGAAGCTCAACTAGATCCCAAGTCTTGTTGGATAATAAAGACTACACTTGCACTTGTCTGCCACCTGTATAGCCTATGCATAGCTCTCTGGTGGTGGAGTACTCGGTTCCCCTTGAACCTCTTCTTTTTCATTCTGAACTCCACTGCTCCCACCCGAGTTTGAGATGTCCAAGTTAATGACTTGAGCGCCATCTCCAACAGCACCTTGATAAATCAACTTGTCCTTATACATAACCAGTTAATTGAATATGACATCTCAACTATGAAATACTTTTGATTCTGCTCATCCAAAATCTATACCCAAATTCATCACCACCATATCCAATGAACGTACACTTCACAGATTTAGCATCTAACTTGCTTTTATCAACATAATCAATATGAACATAAGCAACACATCCTAATATGCGTAGCTAAGATAGATTTACCTCTTTACCCATCCACTTTTGTTCGGGCAAGCCATTCTCCAACGGAATTGTTGGACTTTGGTTGATGAGGAATGTTGCAGTGTTGACTGCATCTGCCTAAAATGTCTTTAGCAAGCCACTATTCAACCTCATGCACCTAGCACGGTCATTCAGTGTTTTGTCCATACGTTCTGCTACTCCATTATGCTGGGGAATTCCTCTCGTAGTCCTCGCCATACGAATCCCATTCTCAACACAATAGTTCTTGAACTCACGCAGTTCATACTCTCCCCCATTATTAGATCGCAGACACTTCACTTTCAGACGTGTCTCAATTTCTACAAGGACCTTCCACTTTCTGAAAACATCAAAAGCATTAGATTTATTTTTAAGAAAATAAACCCATACCTTCCTCGTAAAGTCATCAATGAAAGTCATGTAGTAGGAGGATCCACCAAGGGACGTCACTTGTGCTGGCCCCCAAAGGTCGTTGTGAACTAACTCCAGCTTCTGCGGTTTCACAGCTCACCACCCTTCGAGAAACTCACTCTCTTTTGTTTCCCGAATATGCAACCCTCGCACATGCCAACTTCAACTGTTTTTAGGCCATGCAGCTTTCCCTTCGAGCATAACTCCTTCATTCCATTAACACTCATGTGGCCGAGATGACAGTGCCATAAATATGCATTGTTAGTTGCAGTAGCAACATCAATGATATCCTTCGAGTTCGTTGTAACATACAACATACCCTCTTTCTTTCCTCTTGCTACCAGCATAGATCCCTTTGTTATCTTCCAATTTCTGCAACCTAATGTTACAACGTAACCTTCTTCATCGAGCTGCCCAATTGAAAGCAAATTTCTCTTCAAACCAGGTTTGTGTTTGACACCATTCAGCTTCAACACAGTTCTATTTTGTGTGTTAATCTTTACATCTCCCTTTCCCATGATCTGAAGAGGCTCATCATTAACAAGGTATACCTCTCCAAAATCGCCATAAGTATAATGTTCCATTACTTAGCGCTACTACATGAATGAAACGAGGCTCCAGAATCCAGAACCCACGATTGCTTGTTGGGGTTGTTGTGTATAGCTAAAGTGAAACCGTTGTTTTAGTATATACGACACATGTTCCACTGTTTACAATCACATATTTGAAGTAATATAGTTAATAAGAATAAGCCCAATATCTCATGTTTTAGAACACGTGGATGGCTCGGATGTCAGGGAGATCACAAAGTTCGATAATAATTATGAGATATAAATAATGTCACAGTCGAGATAGCTCGGGCAAAGCTATCGTTATAGACTGCAGCATAACGGTAGTGATGGGTCTCAATTGCTAGTTATGTTAGTACAGTGGAACGTATTAACAGGATCAATGTGAGATAATGCTCTTCTAGAACTAACCCTAGAAATAGTTGAAGAGCTAGAGATCTTGGGTTTTTAGCAGCCGGATCTTAATTTCGATAAGCTATTAGGTGTGTACGTATTCTTGGTGTCATCTTGAGTTACAAGGAACGGACCTAACGCAGGATCCTCATTGCTTTCATCTTGGGTGACATGGAGACACGTATTATGTCTAATTAGTTGTATCAAGATACCGTGTCTGTTATAGTTTGAGATATCCCCTCAGAGAGTTCACAAGGTTTATTATACCAAGTCATGCATGTTGATTAAGTTCGGGTATAATAAGGAGTGAATGGGTAGTACTTGAGGTTAATAAGTTATTAATTAATTAGGAGCAGTAATCAAATCTCTAATTAATTAATGGATATCGAGATTCTTAAACTCGGGGATCGCTCTAAATAAAATATCAGCCTCAATCTACAAAGTGAGACAGAGCGGTGAATCAGTTATGATTTTGTAGTGGAATGCATCACAGTTCTAATGAGATAAATGTTATGAGTTGAACATGAGATTATTTTATTAGGTAAGGCCTAGCTCTGTCTGGTATTGGGATGGCCCAAGAGTTCTTCGGAAAAGGATCACAAGGTATTATTGAGCAATTTATCAGTGTCAAATGAGAGATTATGGGTTTGAGCACATAAAGCGGCGCCCACTGTATAAGTGTGGCCGCCTATTTTTGTATTTTGGGCCCATTTGGGCTCGATAATTGTACTCTGACCCACTATGTAATACGGATTAAATTAATATCTAATTAATTAAGATTTATTCTTAATTATGGAATAAGATAATTAATTTAATATTTACATGATTCCTATTATTATAATTAGGATTAATTCTAATTAGTTAATTATAATTTATTCTGGTAATTATATTCATTAACTGAACCGGGCTTAATTAATTAAGTCCATATATTAGTGGGACTAGGAGTGGGGGCGCCACTTCTCCCTATAAAATAGGGAGAATGAGATTCTGCAAACCTAATTCTCATAATCATATTTTGAGAGAGAGGCGCCTACTGCAGAGCAAAAGAGTTCTGAGATGCCCACAAAGTCGGAGAACTCAGATGAAAGGGAACATCTAATCTAGACCGGTAGATTACTCCTTCTGCGCTACAAATGTATAATCTCTAAACTCTTTGCGTGATGTAATTGCATGAGAATTATCATATTCAATTCAGATCTAGTGGGGGAAGAAACGCTTTCAAGTAGCATATCCAACACTGCTCACACTCAGGATCAAGATATCTCATGTTGCTTTAGTAGTTGTATTTGCAGATTTCTTCTCCTTATGATCCTTCTTGCCTCTGATCAGTTCCTCACATTGGCTCTTGTAATGCCCGTACTCATCACAATTCCAGCATTGGATCGAGCTCTTATCCTTCTTTCCTTAGCTCTTGCCTCTTGATTTTGATCTCGATCTTCCCCGGTTTGGCTTCGACCTTGAGTTTATCCTGCCCCTATTTTCTATATCTAAGGCTGATCCTGAAGCAACACCCGATTCCCTCATGTGAATTTCTTCGCTCATAACCAGGTTTCTAACTTCATCAAACTCCAGCTTCTCATTTCCTGTCAAAGCACTTACTGCCGCAACTGTTTCACTCCAGCTTTCTGGTAGATAAGACAACAAAATTAGGGCTTGAACTTCATCGTCGAACTTGATCCCAACCGCGCTCAATTGCATCGTTATTGAATTAAAATCGTTGAAATGATCTGCTCCTGTTATGCCTTCTTACATCTTTAGATTGAAAAGATGTCTCATCAGATGAACCTTGTTCACTGCTGATAGTTTCTCGTACATGTCCGATAATATCTTCAGCATCTCCTTCGTCATCTTGGCTTTGGTTGTATGAAGGGCAATTTTTCTGGACATTGACAAACGGACCACGCTCATCTCCTTCCTGTCCAGTAGCTTCCAATCGGCGTCCTTCATCTCCGCTGGCTTCTCTGAAAGATTTATGGACCTTGTATTGGGTTTTAAGTAATAATTAAGTTGGACTTAATTATTAAGTGTGTATTTATATTAAAGCCCATTAACTAGGTTAATGTGGGTTAATATAAATAATAGAATACACTAATTAAATCCTAAGGAAAAACCTAATTCTAATAAAACACACGCACGCACACTCCAAGAAGAACGACAATTTCTTCTTCGGTTCTTCTCCGGCGAATTCCTAGCGTTCAAAGGGAAGAAATCACTCCAGAATAGTTCTACGCGATCGAACGGCTTCACGTGGACACTATAGTAGCGGTTCTATATATCAAAAATATGAGAAGATAACACGTAAGTATTGTATTTTTGCTCATGTATTTGTATAATCTCTAAACACGTAAATTAGATTATAAATCACGATCTATACGTAAGGTTTCTATTCGTTGCTTCCGCTGCTTTCGTGCCTAAGAAACCAAACAGTGGTATCAGAGCCTAGGGCTCGATTTATGATCTATTTTTCTTGTTCAATTCATATTATGGGTTTTAGATTTTATGAGATTAAAATCTGATATAGAATTTTCGTAACAAATACTTGGTATTTTGGAGAATTCTCATTGAGGCAATTCGTCAAACAGCTTGTGGGTGTCTAATATGGAACCTGGGGTTTTCCATTAGTCACGAGATCTGGGATCTCGTTGGCTCCACGTTGTTTCGAGCAGCACCATGTTCGAGGGGCGCTCGGGAATGAACTGCCACTGGTCTTTGGAGTCGAGGGGTGCCGGATTTCAGCCGGCGTGTGCTTGGACTGCAACCATGGCTTGTTAAACATGCAGCAGTAATGCTGATGTTCAGCCATCATCCCCTTACTCGACTACCGGTGACTCGTGGCCCTTTTAAATACCAAAACTGGCTTTCAGAGCATGGTGGTTATGAAGGCCGGAGGTTTTGTCTTCTGCCAGAGCCATCATCGCTGGAAATCAGTATGATAAATGCGCTTTAGAAGTGCACAAAACGTGTTCGATGAAATGCCTCACTGGAGTTTTAAAAGAAAGCCAAATAGGCAGATTTTTTCTACGCACGTCAAGTGTTCGATAAAATGCCTGAACAAAACTTTTAGCTCCAAATGACTTGATTTTGAAATCAAGCTTGTTGGATATATGAACTATAATTTCGGATGGTCTGAAATGCTCAAAGTTTCATAAAGTTGCCACAAAATAGAAAAAGGATTTGTTTGGAACAAAGTTCTATTTCTATTGTTTTCTTTTAAAATCATATTATTATTTTTGAAATAATAACAAGTTTCATCTATATTAATTTGGAATTAATATAAATAACATGGACCCATTTTACGATTGTGAATAAATATATTGATTGGATTAATATATTTATTTATAAAGATTTATTTGATTTATTTGGTTAAGCATGTTAATTGGATTATGTGCTTTACATTTTCTAACTATAATAGTTAGAGACCGCATATTTATGCCTGGGTAGGCGGCGCCCAGTATTTGTAGTCCGCGTATTTATGTCTGGGTAGGCGGCGCTCAGTATTTGTGGTCCATATTTTCATGCCTGGGTAGGCGGCGCCCAGTAATTGTTTAGAACAATATTGGATATTGTTGAACAGTTAGATCACATATTTTCCCAAATTATAATATAAGTCTCATCTAGGATGCACGCGTTGTCCATTACAATTGACTGAGTACTTAAACTTTTTCGTTTAGAGTATTTACACCCCAGTGTTGCTCAAATCGACATTGTTTAGACTCTTTCATAGATGCAAATGTTTGCGATCGCGTAATGGGGTTGACTTACTTATATTATTTTGGCACCTTAGTGTCCAAAATAATTTAAGAAATCAGGTTAATTAGATTAACCAACCAAGAATTTCAAAATGGTTTTGAAATTAGCTTAGAGGCTTACTAGGTGATATTATTGCAGTCATCAACCTCAACAGAGTCTGCAATAATATAGACCTGGATCTTGGTCCACTAATGATTTATATTAGATATAAATCCGTATTCTGCAATTTTAGGGTTGCAGTATATGTTAAAATTAGTGGGAGCTAATCTTACAATATGCCATTGTTTGATTAGAAGTAAATGTGAAGTTTGTAAATACTATTCTAATTTGTTTCTCTTAATTCTTGATCAGATTCATAATGTCAAGTTTGTCGTTAAGATGTTTGTTGGATACTATGAAGTTGATTGGGTCAAACTTCATGGATTGGCAACGCAATCTGTGTTTGGTACTAAGGCTTGAGAGGATTGAGTACGTCTTGGACTAACCAATCCCGGTCGTGCCTGAAGAGGCTTCTGTAGAGGCTTCTGAAATGGCTTCTGAAGAGGATGAAACATCGGACGTTTTTGCTCATCAGAAGCATCAGGACGATGCCTACACGGCTCAGTGCATCATGCTTGCCTCCATGGATGTGGCATTACAAAGGCAGCATGAGCACATGCTTCCCTACGAGATGATACGGCACTTAGAGAAGCTGTATGCATCTCTGAGTCAAAATCTTGAGTTTGACATGTGCAAGGAGTTATTTCAAATGAAGCTCCTTGAAGGGAAGAGTGTTTCAGAACATGTTCTGAAGATGATCGGAATGATCGAGAAGTTGGCTTCAATTGGATTGAAGCTACCTGAGACTCTCGCTATCAATTCGATCCTGTATTCGTTGCCTGGTTCATTTGAGAATTTCATCGTAAATTATAATATGAATAACACTAAGGCAAGTTTGACAGATCTTCATAACATGCTGAAAAATTATGAGTCTACTGTCGCTAAGGGCAAAGTTGTGCTCATGGTGAGCTCTTCTGCTGCTCCTGACTTGAAAGGGAATGGTAAGTAAAAGAAGAAAAAGAAACCAGCATCCAATGATGTGGCATTGAAACCTAAGGGCAGTACTTATAAGAAGTCGGAGATATCAAAGGACCAATGCATCTTCTGTCACCAAAAGGGGCATTGGAAGAGAGACTACCCAAAGATCAAGGCACAAGGTGTCTCTTCGTCAGGCTCAGGTATGTTTGTCATTGAAATAAACATGTCTATTGATAACTCACATTCTTGGGTATTGGATACCGGCTATAGCTCACACATTTGTTCTAATGTGAAAGGGCTAAGTGGCAGCAGGAAAGTGAGGCCCGGAGAGGTCGATCTGCGCATTGGGAATGGAGCAAGAGTTGCTGCCGAACATGTAGGGACTTTTAGATTGGATCTTCCTTCGGGACATAGACTAGTTTTGCATGACTGCTATTTTGTACCCTCGATTACGAGAAATATTATTTCTATTCCCTTGTTAGACATGGATGGTTTTCATTTCCATTTTGGAAACGGTTTTTGTTCTTTTGGAATGAATGTGATTATTTATGGAAATGCATCTTTGGTGAATGGTTTATATTTGCTCGATTGTGTACAAAATATTTTCAATGTTTCAAACAAACAACCTAAGCTAGGTAATATGAATAATCTTACTTATCTTTGGCATTGTCGGCTTGGTCATATCAATGAGAAAAGAATAGCAAGATTGAGAAAGTTAGACTATCTCACATCATTTGACATTGAGTCTTATGGTGCTTGCGAATCTTGTCTCAAAGGAAAAATGCCCAATAAGCCACTTTCTGGGAAAGGAATACGAGCCAAAGAGGTGCTAAAGTTGGTTCACACAGATGTGTGTGAACCATTATCAACTCAAGCACGAGGTGGATATTCATATTTCATAACTTTTACTGACGATTTCTCAAGGTTTGGATATGTTTATTTGATAAAACATAAATCCGAAGCTTTTGAGAAATTTAAGAAGTACAAGTTAGAAGTCGAGAAACAAGTTGGCAAAAGTATCAAAACTCTTCAATCAGATCGAGGAGGCGAATACTTAAGCTAAGATTTTCTCGATTACCTGAAATCACATGGAGTCCGTTCAGAATGGACACCTCCAGGGACACCTCAAATGAATGGGGTATCTGAAAGAAGGAATCGAACTTTATTAGATATGGTTCAATCCATGATGAGTTTCTGTAGTCTCCCTATATTTCTTTGGGGTTATGCCTTACAAAGTGCTACATACATTCTGAATAGGGTTCCTTCTAAATCAGTCGAGAAAACACCATATGAATTATGGTGGGGCAAAGTGCATATTCTTGTTCATGTACGGACCTAGGGTTGTCCTGCATATGTCAAGAAAATGATGACTGATAAGTTGGAATCCAAAAGTGAGAAATGTTATTTTGTGGGATATCCTAAGGAAACTCGAGGATATTACTTCTATCACCCTGGAGATCACAAGGTGATTGTATCTACAAATGCGACATTTCTAGAAGACGACTATGTCTACAAGGGACAAGGTCATAGGGTGATAGATCTTGAAGAAATTCAAGAACCACAAAATATTGATAAGGATGAAATCTTGTTGGATGGTCTGAACAAGAATTCAGTGGGAGTATTTGATGACTCGTTTGATGAAGGATTGTCCTTAAACAGACAACTATTAGACAGTGGGAGTCATCAAAGAGATGAAGATGCAATTGTTGCACCTTTACCTCCTCGGGAAGAATATGGAGTTGAAATTTCCGAGAGCTCTCATGATATTGGTTTATCCAATACTCAAGATCCTACTCACGTTCAGGATAATGTGGATACCCAAATGCAGAACCAACTCGATAGACCTCAGAGAATTCGTCGAGCACCAAACAAACTCAATCTATTGGTTCAGAACCAAGATGATGGAGATTTGGTGTACGATGATGAACCGAAGACCTATTCCGAGGCAGTATTAGATGCTGAATCGGAGAAGTGGCTGGATGCCATGAAATCTGAAATGGACTCGATGTATGACAATCAAGTTTGGAACTTGGTTGACCTGCCAGATGGGGTGTGACCCATAGGCTGTAAATGGATTTTCAAGAAGAAAACCGATAGAGATGGCAAGGTACAAACCTACAAGGCTAGGTTAGTAGCAAAAGGTTGTAGTCAGCGCGAGGGCATTGACTATGATGAGACCTTTTTGCCAGTTGCAAAGATCAAGTCCATTAGGATTTTACTTACGATAGCTGCATACTACGATTATGACATTTGGCAGATAGATGTGAAAACTGCATTTCTCAATGGATATTTAGAAGGTGATGTCTACATGACGCAACCTAAAGGTTTCACATTAAAATCTAGGCCAAATGCCGTATGCAAGCTGCAAAAGTCCATTTATGGACTTAAGCAAGCTTCTAGGAGTTGGAATATTTGTTTTGACAAAGCTATCAAATCGTTTGATTTTGTCAGAAGCAAAGAAGATCCTTGTGTTTATAGTAAATGCAAGGGTGGGATCATTGTTTTCATTATCATATATGTTGATGACATTTTGATACTCGGAAACAATATTCCTATGATGCAATCCATAAAGACATGGTTGTCTAACTCCTTCAAGATGAAGGATTTGGGTGAAGCCTGTTACATCCTTGGTATTAGGATCTATCGTGATAGATCCAAAAGGTTGTTAGGGTTGTCACAATCCATATACATCGACAAAGTGCTAAGGCGTTTCTCCATGGAAAAACTCTAAGAAAGGGAGTCTTCCGATGGGGCATGGTATCAAATTGTCAAAGAAGGATAGTCCTTCTACAAACAAGGAGATTGAATACATGCAGAGGGTCCCATATGCTTCAGCTATAAGATTAGTCATGTATGCCATGACTAGTTCTAGGCCAGATGTGGCCTATGCGCTTAGCATGACGAGTAGATTTCAGCAAAATCCCGGTGAGGCATATTAGAAAGTTGTCAAGACTATTCTTAAGTATCTTAGACGAACTAAAGAATACCTTCTAGTCTATGGTGGACAACAAGAGTTATCAGTTACTGGGTACACTGATGCTAGCTTCCAAACAGACCATGATGACTATAAGTCGCAGTCTGGACATGTTTTTGTCCTCAATGGTGGTGTAGTTAGTTGGAATAGTTCCAAACAGGGTACTACTGCAGACTCAACCACCGAAGCTGAGTATATTGCTGCATCTGAAGCGGCAAAAGAGGTTGTAGCTATTTTGGAGTTCTTGAAGGAACTGGGAGTGGTTCTGAGTGCCAATAGTGCAATACCTTTGTATTGTGACAACATTGGTGCAGTTGCGCAAGCAAAGGAACCAAGGGCCACAAACAGAAACAAGCACATCCCTAGAAAATATCATCTGATCAGAGAATTCATCGAGAGGGGCGATGTGAAATTAGAACGAGTACCCACTGATGATAACCTAGCAGATCCATTTACCAAGCCATTGTGTTTTGCAAAACACAAGAGTCATTCTGAGAGCTTGGGTATTAGATATGTTGGAGATATGCTTTAGGTTAGTGGGAGTCAGGAGGTTTGCATGTCTTAGAAACAATTTTGTAATTAAAGACACACAAACTTGATCACATTTATATGTATACATTTTCATTTGATGATATTTGTTATCGACATACACATTTCTCAGAATATTTATTTTAATTGTTTGTAAATATTCTTGTTGATTTGTTCCCTTGAGTTAAGACTGTCATTAATGGAGTGAGACATTAATAATATAGTTTAACTCTGAAATAGCCCCAACCGAGAATCATCAAGAATGAGATATTGATGATGTGTGATAGGTTGGCATGGGGTCTGCATCACGTTCTTAGAGAATATAGTGGTTCTCACCACTATATAGTATTGGATACTCGTGATGGACACATGGATACTTTGGAGAGTATTGGTATACCCTACCTTTAAACTATTTGTTTCTAGTGTCTATTGTTTATTGGTGTGTGAAGTATATGATAGTCCTTTGACTTGAGGTCATTGCTTATCTTGGTTGCAAAATGGTGTATTTTGACCAAGTTCAAAGCTTGCACTCCATTTGGGGTAGATACGGCTTGGATTGGATACATCAGGATATAATCGAAGATAGTAGTTGGGCCATGAATATGATTCATTCCTCGATTAAATTCGAGAGTAACATCCAGATTCTCTATATTAATTGATTGCTAAGTCACTGGCCAGTGCATGTGATATATTCAATTATAGTAATTGAGTATGATCATCAAGGATCAATTGATAAAGATGAGATAAAATGGTTAAGCTATTTGGATAAACACTTGTCATGTCCAAGGCTTAACCGAGTGTTACGTGAATGACGGGATATCATACAGACTTCATATAAAGGTTCAGTTTGTGAATCCGCATAAACGTTCTTCATATATCGAGTTTGCTATACTACGCATTCTAGGAGTTTAGTATAGACTTTAACTGGGTTATCATCGATAATGAAGGCCTATAGGGTCACACTTTATGTGTTGTTGTTGATCGTGTTAATAGGTGATTTTGTGGTGTTTGGTTGTTAGTTAAAATACAAGTCCAAATGGAAGATTGAAAGATTTATGGACCTTGTATTGGGTTTTAAGTAATAATTAAGTTGGACTTAATTATTAAGTGTGTATTTATATTAAAGCCCATTAACTAGGTTAATGTGGGTTAATATAAATAATAGAACACACTAATTAAATCCTAAGGAAAAACCTAATTCTAATAAAACACACGCACGCACACTCCAAGAAGAACGACAGTTTCTTCTTCGGTTCTTCTCCGGCGAATTCCTAGCGTTCAAAGGGAAGAAATCACTCCAGAATAGTTCCACACGATCGAACGGCTTCACGTGGACACCATAGTAGCGGTTCTATATATCGAAAATACGAGAAGATAACACGTAAGTATTGTATTTTCGTTCATGTATTTGTATAATCTCTAAACACGTAAATTAGATTATAAATCAAGATCTATACGTAAGGTTTCTATTCGTTGCTTCCACTGCTTTCGTGCCTAAGAAACCTAACATTCTCTTCCAGATGTTGATATACATCTTTACCATACAGGTAATCTTCGATCTGTAACTTCTAAAACCCAAAATCTGTACCATTGAATTTCTCCAACGGTGTTTTCTCTTCAGCCATCGTATCTGTCCCAGCGAACCTGATGCTCTAGATACCAGTTGTTATGAAATAAACATAATAATTATACGAAAGCAAGAAAACACACGCGATTTATTTACCCAGTTCGTCACGAATGACTACGTCTAGGGGCGCTGCGAAGCCAAGGATTGCATTAAATTTTCAAATTGATGATTACAATGAGAAACTGCTATTATATAACTTATAAACCGAGCCCTAATCCTGAACCCTTTTGGATTTAATGTGGGCTTAAAATCATGGCCCAAAAACAGGCTCATACGCTAACAGATCGGAATTGAATCTTCTATTGCATTTCCTAGTTGCATCTTATATTACAATAACGAATGATTGACATGTGTTAAAAATGTTTCCAAACCATCAATAATTAAAAAACAATTCACAGACAAAATGCTAGATTTAGAAATATTTTTAAAACGTGTGAATCATCCGTCATTGCAATAAAAGATGCAACACGGAAATACAATAGAGGATCTCATTCGATGAGGTAATTAAATCATTTGAAACATTATGTAGGTCCCGATAAGTATTCATTGGTGTATGGGGGGGGGAGAATACACCAATTAGCCAACAGTTTTGACTTTTCAAAATAATTTGATCTTACTGAGTCGTCACTCAGTTTATCAGAGCAATTTAGTTTTTCCAGCTCAATCAGTAAACTGCTGAGCTTGCAAAACTAACCTGCGTGCGGAAGTTTGGTGGAAAGGTTGGCTAACAGTTTTCAACACAGTTTTCAAAAAGGCTTCAGTTCAGACAGCAGTTCATGCAAGACAGGTTAAGGTAGTGCAGGTTGTGAACATGCAAACTGTGTAAATAAAGATGTAAAAGTAAATAGCAAGAGAGAGAAACACGAGGAGTTTTTATCGTGGTTCGGAGTAAACAGCTCCTACGTCCATGCCAGATCCCGTCGAATCTATAATCCCTTAACTTGAGATATTCGCTCATTTTAATACTGGTGGAGGTCCAGTCCAGATTCAAGTCTTTCTTTTAGACTGAATCTAGCACGATTCTTGAGTCGTGTCTCTTCTTACCTTACATACAATCTTACTAATGCTAAACAACTAACACTAATATCCTAACTAGAAAGCTGTGAAAAGCTATCACCGTTAGGAATACAACTCTATCAACTACGCTGAATATCAACTGTGATGGTAGTGAGAGTGTGTGTGATGTGTTCTAGTAAGACAGTTTTCAGAGAGATCAGAAATCTATAAAGATCAACACTTGGGAAAGCTCTAGTGATTTCGAGTGTTGATTGAGTGATTTTTAGCTTGAGATTTCTGCAGAGTTTCGGCTTGAATATTGAGTTTCCCGTGCCTTCTTTCTGGAATGAGTTGAGGTATTTATAGTGAAGCATTTGAATTAGAGCCGTTGGAAGTGTGTCAGGATTTGCAGTACCGTACACTGACACAATTCTTATCGTTGGGTGAGAACAGGTTTCTCACCCACAGCTCAGGTTGGTCTTCACAGGTTGACCTTTCTATACCTCGAACTGTCTTTGGTCTACTGTAACCTTCGTGTGAAATCTTCGAGCATGGTAGGAGCAGGTTACATGGACAGATTATCTAATGGAACAGTATGACAGGTTAGAGTAGATTAAGTACAAGGTTGCACTACCAACCTTGACCTTTACATGAGCAACCTATCCGAGTCAAGCTTGACTGATCCAAACACGGAGACCAACCTGTTCCACTTAAAACCTATATCTAAGTGTGGTTTCTAATAGCATTATCAACACTCCGTTTTAAAGGGTTCCCAACACATTCATGCTCATATGAAAGACATAGAGGCATTTCTAAGACCTTGCACCAAGTTGTGATACACTCTCTCATCAAAAGTACACATATTGCCAAACATTTGGTAATTATGAACTTTATTTTACGTAATTAATAAACTTACGACTAAGTTAATTGGTCATCAGTTAAGGATTATAATACTCATAGTTGGCAAAGTTGATCTATTTACTTTATAGTGACTGTGATGTTCCACTTAACAAGATTAATGATTTCATTTTCATGTTAATTAGACATTCTATTCGTGTGTTTTTCCTTAAAATTAAGAAATACATCAAGTACTCTATATGATCTGTCCACTACAACTAAAGTCATTGATAACTTCCAAAGCAACCCTATTACTCGAAATGGTGAATTTGAGGTTACTTTAATTTTTATTTATTTATTGGTAATCTTTATTCATATAGTTGTTTATATATCAATTAATAGCATTTTCCAATAAATATTATCAAACAAAACTGGATGGCAACATACAGTACATGGAAAATGGAGGTGCATATCCATCCCTAAATTACATGTATATAAAATATTCAATATATATCACCCCAGCAGTGACAGTAATAATTATAATGTCGTAAGATGAATACATTATTTTACGTAATGCAAATTCATTTTTCTCGATTATTTGGGCTTCTCATAAAGTTTCACTACACGATTGCGTATTGGTTGCAATGGTCTAGCATTCCTTTTCAAATCCTGCAAGGAAAAAAAATCATATATAACAAAAGGCATGAGGCAGAATTAAATTCATGCAAAAACAAATAGGCAATTAATTAAATAAAATACTCACATCATGGATAGCATCACGAATAAGTTCTACTTGTTCTTTGCTGACAGTCCTTACCTAAATGGACATTTAAAAAGTCAAAAAAAAAAATCTATAAAAATGCTCATTCAATTAATTTTAATTATACAAATAGAAGTTAATGATAAATTTTGTGCTTACATTTCTCATAATTGCCCACGTCACATTTGGTGTGCAAGGAGGGGTGGTAAGTGAACCAATGTACCTATAATAATCTCTTGTAGTACCAATTATTACAAGTTGAGGATCGATAATTCCCACCTTTTCTTCTACATCTCTTGTCTGAGCAACTCTTTCTAAATCATGTTTTATCTGAAATCCAAGAACATATGAATACTAAAGATTTTTGCATGTATAATAAAATTGTTACAATGATTTTTTAAGGTTATTACCATGGACAAAAAGGAATCATTGGGTCCGATTTTGTACAGGATTCCTATAACAGCAATGCGGTTATTGTTGGTTTGATGTACTAGATGAGCTTCCAAATCGAATCTGTTAATTAAAAAAAAAAAAAAAAAAAAAATTGTATGCTAGCACGTATTGATTTACATCCGAATATGGTGTAGTTTGACATGAAATTTTGTGTTTAATTAAAGCAATAATCTTTATTAGAATAAAAGTAATTAAAAAACATCAATACACTAACCTCATGCCATTGATAGTGTGTTCAGAAGGTGAGTGCCAATGCAATTGCTTAAGTTGATACTTGGTTCCATTTATTTTGATATTTCCTGCACCTCCTGCCCATCTCAACTGCACTTATATTTAAATATAATAAACAACTCTTTTTCATAAATAATAATAATAATAATAATAATAATAATAATAATAATAATAATAATAATAATAATAATAATAAATAATAATAATATAATAATAATAATAATAATAATAATAATAATAATAATAATATAATAATAATAATAATAATAATAATAATAATAATAATAATAATAATAATAATAATAATAATAATAATAATAATAATAATAATAATAATAATAATAATAATAATAATAATAATAATAATAATAATAATAATAATAATAATAATAATAATAATAATATAATAATAATAATAATATAATAATAATAATAATAATAATAATAATAATAATAATAATAATAATAATAATATAATAATAATAATAATACTAATAATAATAATAATAATAATAATAATAATATAATAATAATAATAATAATAATAATAATAATAATAATGAAATCAGTTGCGATTGTGTTTTTTATCCATCGCAACTATATTGTTTTTCATGACAATTGTGAATCTACAATGATCAAGCTATATAGATTGATTCCTAATTTGTGCACTTAATTTGGTTTGCATATTAGCCATTTCGCATGCATGGTATAATTAAAGGATTTGAAGTAGCAATATAATTGATGGATTCAGATTTTCTATTACATATAGAGATTATCAACACGTGTTGGTGAAATTTGTAAAATTTACCATATTTGTGAATTTCCATAAGCAAGTTTGTTACCATTTTTGTAAATTTCTCTAACATTTTTGAAGATGAAATGTTACATAAAATTGAGCTTTGGGATCCTCTATCCTCAAATTTGTATCACATTGGTGTCCCAAAATTCAATTTTTACTATTTTCATGTAATTTTTTTTAATAAATTTATTTTATAATGATTTAGTTTAATTTAATGATTATTTTCGAGGGTTCACCCATCCCCAGTAGGGTTTATAATTATTTTTTAACATTTTATTTCTCTTTTATTAGTATATTAGAGTTGAAAAATTCAAAACTAAAGTATATATTTCAAAAAAATTCAATTTTTTTCTTATAAATGTCTATTATGATTTACTATATTATAGTATTTTTATTTTTATAAAAAATAATATAAAATTAATAGAAATTGAATTATGGGACACCATTGGGACACCATTTTAGGAATAGAAGATACTATCTCATAAAATTGTACTCCGTAATAGAGAAGATGAGATTACCATGATATCATGACCTCGGTTTCGGAGCACGGCCTTTGAGGGCTTATAAGTGGTAAGGAGCGGGCCCAAACGGGCTGCCAATCGAACCTTTTTATCCACGAGATCAATGGGAGACTGCTTCTCTCTCGAGAGAGAGGAGCACTTCTTCCATTCAGGCCGGATTTCTCCCCAATGGCCCGGCCCGACTTTGCTACCTTCGTCGTAACTAAACTCTTTCTCATCATCTACACTACACCATTTATTACCAAAAAAAAAAAAAAAACGATGAAAAGTAATGAGCGATTAATTTAGTCATATGTAGGAAGGACTCACCGACTTCTTGAGCTACGATGGAGCATGCAAATGCTACCAAAATCAGAACAAAGAATAGGTGATGAAAATGAGATGCAACTTTCATGATGAGTATGATTTTATCAGATAAACTTTGATTTTATTTGTTGCAGATTATAGAAAAATAAGCTGCAGCTCCTTATCTATATACTAATATAGAAGTTTTGGAACCAATTACTGTGATAATTACCATTCCATTGATGGTAGGTGAATTAATACCAAAAAAAAAAAAAAAAAAAACTCTTATTTTTAATTACCATCTCGTGCTGTGGTTTCCCTTTTTGTTTTTCAAGAATTTATTAGTATTAACATCTTTCTTTTAAATGCTGTTTTACGAACTTTATTGAAATTGACTAATCTATTGACCAATTTATAACATAATCTGTTATTATGAAATATGATAATTGAATAATCGAAGAAACATAAAACGTAAAGAGACACATATTTACATGGTTCACCAACGTTGTGTTGGTTACGTTTACGGGCAAGAATGGAGAACATATTGTATTCAGTGACGGTTGTTACAGATTATAGAGTTTATGCCATATTTCTATATAAATGGTACATAAGACGGGCTAGGCCCAATACAACAAATAAAGCCCAATACAGAAACATAGTATAAGGCCGACAAACTCTGCGAAGTGGCAAACTGATTCAAGGCATACTAACAGATTCAGCAAGTCCCACATCTGAAATATAAGGTAGATATACCTTGTATTTAAAGGGGAGCACCACCCACACTAGTACGAGACCTTTTTGGAATGAACCCAAGAACAAAATCGTGCGGGCTTGGCCCAAAGCGGATAATATCATACTAGTGTGGTTCGGTGACCCATCTGGCAGTCCAAAACATAATCAGTGTGTAATTTAAAGTATTTACCTTAATTCAGAATTACTTTTCTTTTGTTTTCCTAAAAATCAACCTTTGACTATGCAAAGTGGGCATGGCTCAAGTGAATAATGTGAATCTACATAATAACAAAAATATTAGACCGCTAAGCATATTACTAATATTTTATTAATTATATATTTTTAAGTCGACCATAATACCTCCATTATGCCGGTCATAGATGTACATAATTGAGTACTGAAATTGTGAGTAAATAGAAATGTTCCATTATCCATTGTAAGTAATGATAATTGAGTTTATTGTTATAAGGTATATTAATAATATTTTTTTCTTAAATATAACATCATCAAGTCAGTCGTGAAGACATTAAATATGTTCACGATGAGTAATGCTCACCTACCCACCATGGACATATTTAATATGCACACGGATGATGTGGTGATATTATATTTATGAAAAAAAATTAATTAGTATATCTTATAAAAATAAACCCTACCAAAAAAAACTAAACCCTACCAAAAAACAAGCTAAACCCCAAAAGTAAAAATCATTGACGTGACACTGTCACGTCAGCCTTGGGCACATTAAGCATGCCTACGGTAGGTAGGGGGCATTTCTTTGCTCACGATGGATAGTGGAGTTTGTGAGTAAATTGGTATTTTATAAGTGAACTGGTTTTAATTTCTTAATGATTTATTATCATGTCGTGCAAGGTTGCAAGCTATAATATTAATTTGTGAAATGATGTGAATGGTAGGACAACAGCTGCTGTAATTAACCAAATTTTTTGTTGGACGAAAAAAATGTTACTTTTGGATTAAAAAGTGATATATTAGTGCACATGAGTGCTCACCTATCCACGACTAATGTTAATGTCCCGTTAATAAATTTTTTATTTAAGGTTAGTTTTTTTCACTAGAGTTTAGTTTTTTTAATACAATTTATTTCTACAGTCTCAATTGGAGAAAACAGGCTCGATCTGGCTCATAGCTGCTCGATCGAGACCACATCTGCCAGATCTAGCCAAATGAAGCTTCAATTTCAATTCATTCGGCTTGGACTCGAATGAGCCAAATGATGCTCAATCGAGTTATTGGGGCTCGATCGCACTCGAAGTGCCTCAATCGAGCCTAGAATTTCAAATTTAACGAGGATAATATTGGAGAGGGCTCGAATGGATTTGAATCGAGCCAATCGAGTCCTAAATCTTTTCAAGCCTTGATAGTGAAAGTGAATCGGGATACCTCTTGGTCTATCGGAATTTCTTCTTTACCACCGAAATCAGAAGTATATGCTGACATTATGGCGAGCAACAGTCGTGTCCTCGACTATGGCGGCACGAATAGCGGTTGACCGGCGGCTTGATCGGGCAAAGCGATCAGCAAAGATGATGTCTGGTTATGTAAACTCAGTAATTCGATCAGTGATGACGTGGGCATGGATGTCGGCACATCGATTTCCTGACAGACGGCAGCGGATGTGGCTCGATTTCACGATGAATGAATTTCTCAATTTCATTGTTGACAGCCGGTTTCGTGTTATAAATTTTGAATTTATTTTTTTATTTTTGGTGTTTTAGAATATTAGATATTAAATCAATAAGGGCAATTTTATCTCAATATATTGAAAGTGGCTAGAATTTATATATTCTTAAGTCAGTAGCTACTATTGATCTTTTACTAAGATAATTGGCTATTTTGCATTCCGTCCAATCCCGACATAAACAATCACTTGCACCCGCCGCCTCCTTCCATTCATCATTCCCGCTCCCACTTTTGCAAAGTCTATCTCTCCTTCACGTCTAGCACAAAAATAAAAAATCTCTATGTTCTAGAACACACGAGTTTATCGAGAACTCAAACTCATGTATTCATCAAATGGTGCACTATTGCCATCATCTCTCTCTTCTCCCTCAAATCCGCCAATCAAGCATTCGTGGATTGAAGTTGTGTATTTGCGAAATTCGTGCAACTAATTCCGACAATCGTTCACAGTGGTAGCCGTCGACGGTGAAACGACACAATTAGGATTGTTAGAAGAGTTTTATCTTATTTTATTTTTCTATTTTTTGACAAATACATGAATCAAAAATTTGATTCGTGTATTTGTGACTCGTGTAATTGATGTAGCTGGTTGGTAGTCGCTGGGGATCCAGCGGCCGGCTGTGATTTTTTATTTATTTATTTCCATTTAAATTTTTCGTAATTAATATATTTTTAAGTGAGGCGTAATTTAATAATAGTGGCTAGTTTTTGAGTTTTTACATTGTTAGTGACTAATCTTTAGATTGTAGTGACTAGTTTTTAGTTTGTAATAGGAAAATGGCTATATATTTTAATATTGCCTCATGAATTATTCATATTTTACATAATTATTAAGCATATATATCATGAACATACACAGACGCGCGCGCGCACACATATATATATATATATAAATAGGAGGATCAAAGCATAGACCAAGTAACGGGAACGACGCCGACGTCCACATCCAGCCCCAAAGCTTTCCACACTGCATCTGAACCGTCGACGATGTTGTTATCGCACGGCGGCTGCCCGGCGTGCTCCTTGTCGCAACCGTACCTCGAATCGCACTCGTCCACCACCTTCGCCGTCGTGCTCCGCCCGTTCTTCGCCACGATGCGTATCTGCTTCCCGCACCTCGATCCGCCAGCGTACCACCCCGTCGACAGCGCCACCACGCTCTCGCTGTTCTCGTGGTACCGATCGTCGCACTCCGACGGACCTCCGCCGTCGCCGCCCTCGCTGAAGTCGTTCCAGGTCAGTTTCCCCGCCGTGGAGGAGGAGATCGGCGGAGAACACGTGTACTGGGGGTACGATTTCCCGTTGCAGTGAAGCGTGCCGGAAGGTCTGCATGTGCCTCCTCCACCGCCGCCGCCGCCGCCTCCTCCACAGGTTTTACTTCCGACGTCTGGATCGTCGCCGCATTTCCCGTTGATGCAGATTAATTTGCCGGCGCAGTCGTCTAGGGTTTTACAAGGGCCATTGCAAGAAGATTGTGCATGGGTAGGGGCAAAATGGGTAATTCCAGCAATTAGGCAAAGAAAGAGAAAAACTAGTATAGTTTTTGCCATAATAGTTAAATATATTACGTATCGATTTCTTTGAGTGAGTGAAGAAGGAGAGGGTCTGTATGTGTATATATAGAACTAGAATTGATTATAATTTCACATAATCTCTAATTAATATACACAAGTTGATATGAAATTTTGTTTTATGTTTTGATTGGTTGATATGGACTTGTTTAGTGCAGACAATTACTTTTCAACACAGATGTGTATAAATATAGGAATAGTGATAATAAGTTACTTGAAAATTTCACCATCGTCGTATAAAAGCTAACTACTTGTTGACAACAAAGGCTGCGTGGATATAGCACTCTTTATGTTATATACACATATCCAGCTTCAATCAATTTTGTATTTTATGCAATTTCGACCAATATAAAAGCAAATAAGATAGAGTGCATAATAATTCTAGATTTTTTATTTATTTTTTTTATTTTTATTTTTGCTTTGCATCGCCCTTAATTTATTAATACCAACGTGCAGTGGATCGCCTATTTCTAATTGTAGTACAGCTTGAACAATTACGAGTTCCATTTTGAACCATTATGGCTAATAAAATTAAGTAAATTCATCTGAAGTTGAGACCCAAAAAAAAAAAACTTTCATATTATATATATACAGTAAAATCTCCATAAATTAATATTATCGAGACCATAAGAAATTATTACTACAGTATGACAAAGTACCTATATAGAGTTTCACATAGAAAAGATGTTTATATAAAAAAAATATTTAATAAAATACATACTACTACCTCTGTCTCATTTAAGTAGACCTGTATTCCGTTTTGGTCCGTCTCAACTAATAGACATGTTTTCTTAAATGGCAAAGAATACTTGGCTACAATTAACTCTCTCTCCTCAGAATTAATTATGGCCACACAATCTCCACTCTCTTGATTCTTGTATCTACAGGAACCGTCCCTACTTAAATGAGACGGAGGTAGTAGTATTTTACTACAGTGTAGATGAATTCATTAACAAAATTATATACCTAATACTCTGGATGGTATCCTCTGTCACATACTTGGTGTCCCAAAATTCAATTTCTATTAGTTTTATATTGTATTTTATAAAAATAAAAAAATACAATAATATACTAAATTATATTAGAGATTTATAAGTAAACATTAAAAATTTTAAAAACTATATACCCTATTTTTTGAATTTATCAACTCTAAAATCTATTACAATATTTAAAAACTGAATTGTTGAAAATAATTTCAAAATTGCCACTTGCCCGCCAATAGTGAAACCTAAAAATCTGTTGGACTATTTAATGAAATCAGGTTAAGAGCTTATACTAATGGTTATTATGCAATAGTCAAAGTATGGTAAATATTGATTGTCCAGCGTTTTACCATGAATAATTGAGAATTGGGCTACAAAAATAAGAGCCCAAATTTGATTTGATGGAAAATGAGGTATGGAGAAAATTCTCATTTTCACAGTGAATTTTTTAAAGACCGAGGACAAATGTTTTTCAGATATTTTTGTGGTGAGAAGTTTCGTGAAAAAAAAAAATCATAATACAGCACAAAGTTAAGAAACAACAATTTATAGTGGGCTTGTCTCATATACATTATCTATGAATTAATTTGTTCCGATCGGCACACTTCAGTGCAATTATTTTTTGAGCATTATAAAATAAAGTTGCAATTGCCTTTTGTTGACTCAATTTTGCCTTGCGTGGACTCAATTTTATTAATTGTCTTTCTCATAAATTTTTGTGGGTGTATATTAGGTTTCGTTATACTAATTTTTACTACCATGTAGTAGTTTTTTTTTCCTCATCCAACTGTACGAATATCACTTGGGATTTTTTGTCCTCATTTCATTGTACCAATAGTGTACTAAAATCGCTTTATCATGATTTTTATTCTTTTTTTCTTCAATTTCTTGATATTATGAATCAATCTAACTTTACAACATGATTAGGATTTACCCATCTAATTGGGGTTTATTATTTATTTTTTACTATTTAATTTCAATTTCATTAGCTAAAAAAGTGAAGAAAAAATGCTAAAAAATAATTTTATACCCTAATTGAATTAATAAATCATTATTAATTAATATAATATTTTCTTACAAAGGATCGAGAGTAGCAGAAGTTTCAGTTATGTCAACTTTTGATGCTTCTTTTCGAGAATTATGAGGCCAACCAGAGAATCTTCAAGCCTCCCCTAGACAAAAGGTTGCTATTCAAATTATGAGATCGACCACCGTTTTTTCCCTCTCTAGAAACTTTCGTCTTCCTCTTCAAAACTTTTGTGAAGTAAAATAGCTTCTCGAGTATTGTGAATTAGACTGGCGGCGGTGGGGTTAATGCCTAAAGCCAAAGGTCTCGGGTGAGTCTTCCGTGTCGCAGTCTTTAAATTTCTTGTTAAATTGTTTAAAAAAAAAAAAAGGCTTCTCCGATAGACTTCAAAAATTTGCAGTGGGGAGGTGAGATTTTTCTAGGGATGTTGTCTTTGTATTATACACTAAGGGCTCGTTTGATAGACAAGTTAGGATATGTGAGGATAAGATAAAAATAACATCAGATTTAAGTGGATATTCAAAAGTCATAATTGAATGCCAACAAATTTATAAAGATTTTTTAAAATGAGTTTAAAAGTACAAAAAAATATTTTAAAAACTGGATTGAATACACCCCTTGCGATTTTGGACTCCTGTTCCCATATTATTGAGTTATTTATCGAAATAAAATATTATTATTATTATTATTATTATTATTATTATTCAAACAACTTAAATTTTATTTATATCTATTAAATATTTTTATTAGTTCATATATCTATTAAAATGTGTTTTGAGAGTTTATTTGTAATTGGGAAATAAAGATGAGTAAATATCTATTACAATACCTAAAAGCTCAATTGTTGACAAATATTATAAAATTGTCATTTTCCCTCCAAAATCTAACATCAAAAGATCCAATGAGCAATTAAGTAGAAATCAGATCAATAGCTGATGGTTAATACACACTGACAAGTTAATTAATGGTCCATCATATTAAGGCTATGAACTGAAATTTAGCTCCGAAAATTGGAGCTCTACTTCAGTAACTTGGAGCCAAAGATTGTTTCCTCTCTCTATAAATATGTCCACGGTCCTTATTTATCATCCAAAGCTTTTTATTTTTTATTTTTTTAATTTTATTTTAATGCTCAGGCTTCGATCTTTCATAGCTTATATTTATATCATTTTTATATGTATAACAAGTGTAATTTATGTTTGTTTCTATCTCTCATCTCTGTGTTTGTTTGTTTGTTTGTTCATCCCACAGCTACAACTAGAAGTATGCGCGTACAAGTTGAAGTTGGGCTATAAAATGATAATCGTTGGTCTTTTGATTATTTGAGTCAATTGAAGTAAATTGTGCATACTTTATGCTAAATAAATAGAGACCCGATACACATCATATTTTCTTTTAAAGTTGTATCATGTATACTGCATTTGTGTAAGTTGTAACTAGGATTTCCTCCTTAGTATTTTATATTATCTTTATTTATAATTAGTTCGATATGTGATACAATGTACATTTTCTGTGTAACTATTTGTATGTTATTCTATATGAAGTATTATTATGTTCTTCAATATATTATCATCCGATATTCAATATCTAATCAAAATATATTTATTGTGATCATCTTTTTCCAATCTATTAGTATTATTGGATATTATAAAATTTAACAATTATATTAATCCAACTCAAGATGAAGTTAGTTTGTAAACTTTCTTTAATCGTTCAATCACAATTAGATGAATAACTATTACCAACGCAATAAATTTATTTTTGTATAATTATTTTTAAGTTTCTCTTATATGCATTTAAGATATGTTATTGTCTATTAAAATTGTTCTTATATTTATCTCGTGCAACGCACGGGAAGCAATACTAGTTGGAGAAATAACCTAAAAAATAGAATTTAACTAGAAAAAAGTAATTTCGGGTCAATAAATTATGCCGGGCGTGTTTCGGAGCAAGTAGGAGCAAGCATGCTCCTAAACATGTCACATAGCGTGGTTCAAGGCCTTAGGGGCACGGGCGCTTCACCCGGATGCGGTTTAGGAGCGCCTGGGTGCGTTTTGGCCTTTTGGGTCATCCGAGCGCCGCCGCGTCACCTACCACATCACTATGCAATCCGATTTTATTTTGGCTCGTTGTCTCCCCTTTCAACTTGGATTTGTGATCCACGTTTTGCTATGAATTCCTATCAAACTGAACTTCAACCATACATTGACCAATTTTTGAAATATTTTCTCGATTTTTCTGCAAATCTAATCAAACAATAAACAAGTATCACAATTCACAAGATAATGAATTTTTAACATAAACATCTCTCCAAACATTATTTTTTTTTACCTTTAAAAAACTTTATATGATCCTTAAGAACATATAAAATCCATGTTTATCACTTATGATAGTATTACCACTTTCTTTCATTTCATTGGCTTCACACATTTTTTATGCTGATGAAGTACAAGGAGTTTGGTGGTCTGTATTTAGTCTTTTTTTAAAAAAAAAATTGATGGTTGAAATTTTCTATTATGATATTAGGTAAGTCGACTGAATCAATCACACTTATACCAATAAAACTTTGGTTTAGTGGCAAGGTTGATACACCCATAGAGATAAGGGGGTGTCTAAACGGGTCGGGACGAGATATCTGCCACATCTTTGTCGGGTAACCAATCCCAATAAGCAGAAAATTTATTCCGTCTCCCGTCCCAAACGGGTAATTTGGGTACTCGATACCCAGAATTGGTTACCCAAATTTCCCAATATCCAAAAGTAAATATATTAAATATTTTTTTTGGAATTAATTTATGACAAAAAATATTTTAGTTTCAAAATTAACTTTAATAAGTGACAAAATGAAGTCGATGATAATATGTGCTATATGATTATTGTTATATTTGTTGTTTGATCATAGTTTATTTCTCAATCTAACTAGTACTCCCTCTGTCTCACCCTAAATGACCCCTTTTATTAAAATATATCTCACATATGAATAAAAAGGAGGTCATTTAGAGTGAGACAGAGGGGGTAGTTTTCATTTTTCATTCCTTATCATATGTAATATTTAGGATATAAAATAATACTCCATATTAATTATTATTTGAAATTAATTGGGTATACGATCTGGTAATCGGGTACCCCAAATACCCGAATTTTTTTTAAAAATTAATCCGTAACCCGCCCCGATACCCGATTAGGGCGGGCTCGGGTATCCAAAATACCCGTTCGGGTAGGGTATTTCGGGACATACCTAAATACCTGATCTCATTTAGACACCCATACATAGAGATGTAAAATAGGGTGGGGAGGGTTCGAGTATTGCTTTCCCATCTCCATACTTATTCTTAGAAAATCTTTCATACTAGTTTAAATCAAAGCGGGGGCAGAACGGGGCAGAGATTACTCGACGGGGAAAGGATACTTGACTGATATATGCTAAATTTATTTATTTTAAAATGAATTTTAAAAATGAAAAACCAATTTTCAAAGAGTAATAGATTTAAAATCAATCATTTTCATGTTGGAATTTTTTATTATTGCTAATTGTAACATTATGGACACGCCAACCATCATCCATCAATGCAAATAGAGAATGAAAAAATGAAGAAAAAAAAACGTTGAATAGTTTGCACCTTTACAAATTGACCTACTAAAAAGTGAGAACTTTCTCAATAAAACGAGAAAAGCTTGAAAGAGTAGTTTTTGTACAATAGAATAGTGTTCTTCCAAATTACTGTAATAAAGAGTAAGTAAGTAAATACACAACTTTGAACGTCTTTCAAATTCCGAAATACTAAAAGATAGGAGTACTATTTGTGTGCTAGTACCTTATTTGGAAATAATAAATTTATAGGCGTAGTTATCAATTTTTATGGGCTCAACCTGAATATTCCAGTTATTAAGTGAGACACGGACACCTGTAAATGAAGATCATTATCGTTATTTGTGTACTACCTCCATCTCATTACATTAGTCCTCTTTGCTTTTTGATTGTTCGGCACGTTTTTCCACCGAAATCTAGTACGAGTTTTAAAATATAATTTTGACGTATTCATTTTTTCACGGGGTACTATGAGTGTCATAGTACCCCGTGAAAAAATGAATACGTCAAAATTATATTTTAAAACCCGTATTAGGTTTCGGTGGAAAAACGTGCCGAACAATCAAAAAGCAAAGATGACTGATGTAATGGGATGGAGGTAGTAATTTATTGGGGTTGAAATGCAATTGACTTTTATTTCAGCTAATTCCTACCGGCATTCCGCAACCATTTCAAACATTCCCACCGACCTCTCTCTCTCTCTAAATCGGCTAGCCACATTATTTAATAACACTATTATTACTCTAGTTTCTTCTCTACATCCCACGTTAGATGCATAATAAATTGCTATTCGCCTTTTCCGAATAATCTATACTACTTTTCTGTTTAATTTAGTTTCTGTTTCTTATACATTTGGGGATTGCAGTGATCGATCTTTCACCAGAAAACGGTTTTTGGAAGGTATTTTGGTGTTTTTATCGATAATCTAGGTTGATTTTTGAAACTTGTGGGTTTAAGATTTTTATTATTTGAACTTCTTAGTTTGAAAATCCACATTTCGTTCAGCGTTGAGCGTTACTGTGTCTCTGTATCTTTCAATTTCTGATAGTGCCCGGGCATTCGTACTGTGGGAGCAGCTATTGAAGCAGTTTCCGGAAAATCTAATCTTCAAAAAATTGATTTTCTTTTGGTTATGTTAGATGCTGCCTGCAAGTGTACATTTGAAGTGACTTCAATTCTACTTTTTTAGTGGACACCTGCTAAATTACTGGAAATAATATTCAAATAGTTATGAATTTTTGGGCTGGCGCTGTCGTAATTGCCTGCTAGAAGCTTCTCTTCAGAGAGTTTCTGAGCTAGCAATAATGTTACAATGTGAAGTTTAAGTATTTCCATGAATCTCTTACGATGCACGAATTTGATGCATTGTAGGAATCCTTATATTATAGTGCAAATTCGAGTTGCAGAAGTGGCAATTTCAGTATATTCTGCTTGAGTTTCTTGAGCAATTGGTTTTTGTGTTACTGTCAAGTGCGACTCTTTTCATCATCATGGGAACCTCACATCGCAGGTTTGTATAGATGCTGATTTTGATATATGAAGTTCTATGAAATGTTGGATCTTTGCAATGGTTTGCTTATATTATTTTCTATGCTTATGCAGTGGGGTTTTAAGGAGATCAAATGACACAGCTCGACTTCTGATAACAACAATAATGGGAATGGTTCTGGGATATTTTATAGGTGTATCGTTTCCATCTGTTTACCTTAGTAAGGTATGATCTAAATTGCTGAGTGACTTGCTCTATGAAGACTTTTGTCACCAATAAGATTCATGATACTCCATTTTTCTGTGTCTTATGCTGGCAGATTAATCTACCTTCAAGTTTTATGACATCTCTTGACATGGCCTTTACTGATGATCCTCATAGTTCCACTAGTCGCAGTTTTCCGGAAAACCTAGGTTCCGGAAGTACTCCTTTGTCGCCTAAGGTCAGTCTCTTGCTCGTGAATGTTCTGTTACTTCCTCTTGTCTCTTTAATGGAAGCTTTGATATTTAAGCCTATGTATATGCGCGCATATATATGATTTCTGTAGTGCAGATCTTGTGTGTTCCAGTATTTGGTTAAACTAATTTTTTTTATTGCACAATCTTCTTGATTTTGTTTATTGGGTCTCTTATCTTGTCCCGAAGCATTTAATCTTTTGACAAAGTCCTGCGGCAACTGCACTCTCTACTCTTCCATGACTGGTTTTGATATTCATACAAGGTATTATTATTTATAACCACCATCCTTTTGGATCTCAGGTATATGTTCCTACAAATCCTCGTGGTGCAGAGTCTTTGCCACCAGGAATTGTTGTCTCAGAATCAGATTTTTATCTAAGGAGATTGTGGGGTGAGCCTAGTGAGGTAATAAGAAAGTGGAAATGATGATAGCCGAAAAAAGCTGGATGAATCTGTTCACTCATGTTATCTCATATCCTTTTTGCTGATGTTTGTCTCTCCAGTTGGGTGTCATCATATACCCGTCTGATGTATGTGTAATTTCAAATTTGTTACTCTCACCAACTGAGTAGATAGGTTCTCAGGGGGTTTTAGATTTCTGTTGAATTACTAAGTCAATGGTTGTTACATACTTGTGGTATGGGATGAATGGGTAGGCCACGGCTGATGGCTTCACTAATTATCCGTGCTCTTGAGTCTTGATCTATTGTCTTGTTCAGTTTGATGTTATTCGTGTTATTGTAATTGTAATACACTTGCTAATAGACTAATAGTAGATGCATTAGCATAATTATAATACAATACATGCTGGAATTCTCAGGATCTGAAAAGAAAGCCAAAGTACCTAGTGACATTTACAGTTGGTTTCGAACAGAAGAACCATATTGATGCAGTGGTGAAAAAGGTTAGTTTAGAATGTTATTATGATATTGCTACTAGCCTTTTCATACCCTAGAGATCAATTATATTAAAATCAACTTTGGTATAATTTTGTAGTTCTCTGAGGATTTTCAAATACTGCTTTTTCATTATGATGGTCGAACCAGTGAGTGGGAGCAGTTGGAGTGGTCACGCCGTGCCATACATGTCAGTGCAAGAAAGCAAACAAAATGGTAATATTCTTCAGGTTTTTGCTAGTTTTTTTGGTCTTCTTCATTGTTTTACTGTGTTTTTTTATTGTGGACTAGAGCATAACAGGTGTTTTTATGCTATAGCCAAGTTGATTTGAGCGACAAGTTTCTTGGTGCCATTGATGTTTGAACTCAATTTATAATTCTTGCTGGCAAATTCATTTTTGATTCTTGTAACCTTATGTTCCTTTGTTTATGAAACATACCTGATACTATTAAGCATCTTGTTAGAACTTATCTTCTTTTTGGAGTATTAGAGTAACTATTTCAACTTCTATTGACTTATGAACACTGCTGGCTTTTACAGGTGGTATGCGAAAAGATTTTTACACCCAGATGTTGTAGCAGCTTATGATTACATTTTCATTTGGGACGAAGATCTTGGAGTCGAACACTTCAATGCTGATAAGTAATAATCTGTTGCTGTTGTTCTAAAAAACTTAAGGTCGTGTATTTTATATGACAACTTTTTCCCATGAATTTATCTGGTACTTCCTAAACTTGCTAGGTATATTCAGTTGGTTAAAAAACATGGTCTAGAGATTTCCCAACCAGGTCTGGAACCCAACAATGGACTTACCTGGCAGATGACTAAGAGGAGAGGTGACAAAGAAGTGCACAAGTGAGTCCACTTATTAACAGTTCAACCCCCACCCCCCCTTTCTTTCCTACCTCATCCTCCTTCCAAGAAAAGAGGAAAGAAGTCAAGTATTTGTGAAATCTGAATGGACCGATAAACAGGGATACAGAGGAGAAACCAGGCTGGTGCAGCAATCCACGATTGCCTCCATGTGCAGCGTAAGTACTTTCCCCCAATATGTATTTCTATATTTTTTTTTGTTTCTGCATGTATGTCTATATGCAGTAAATACTTGTTTGACTGGAATTTCTGGGTAATAATTTCTTTGTAAGGGGATAATTTCCATTCAGATAGTGGTTGGGAATTCTGACATTCTGTTATGGCGTTATTAAGTGAGAGGGTTAGGATGACTCTCAACAATGTAAGACATTCCCTCGCGATATAATTTTTTGAATGGTATTGAAATTTTACCTCTCCTTGCACCATTTTGTAGGCAGTTAATTTTTGTGACATATATATGGATTTCCTTATTTATAGATCTGTAAATTTAATGCAATGTAACTAACCTAGACATTTTTCGATTGGAAAATGCACTTGAATAATTTGAATTTCATACCATTTTGTAGCTTTGTGGAAATCATGGCTCCTGTATTTTCTCGTGAAGCTTGGAGATGTGTGTGGCATATGATTCAGGTGTTAATCAAATTTTGGGAAATACCACTCTGCCTCTCAAGTCTTTTCCATATGCTTCTTTATCTTAGAGCTGATTACAACTCATGCCTTTTATTGTGGTTTCTTGTCAGTGTTTGAGCTAGTTATTTAACAGCAACTCTTTATAATATTGTGTTTGCAGAATGATTTGGTACATGGATGGGGATTGGATTTTGCATTAAGAAGATGTGTTGATGTTAATATCTCTCTCTCTCCCCCTCTCTGCACGTGTGTGTATGTGTGTTAGAGCGCTTTGACTCCCATTTTCTGACTTCTGCTTTGCCCTGCAGCCTGCACATGAAAAAATTGGTGTTGTTGACTCTCAATGGATCATTCATCAAGTGATTCCATCACTTGGAAATCAGGTTAGTAATGAACACATCGCTAACTGGCAATGACTGAATCTTTCAACCTACTTACTGGTTTTGTTATTCTTTTTGTATTAATCATTTATCTTAAATCTAACAGTGTATTTTTTTAGCTCTTATGTTTATTTTCACCGTCGCATGGAAATATATATATATATATATTCGGTAAGAGATAGGGACATTAACTTTGGTGAAAAAAAATAGTTGATGCTGAGTAGTTTGGATGTAATTATCTCCTAATTAAAAATTGACAATAAATCAGGTTTCAAATGCTGCTCGATTTTTCCCCTTTTTCTTTTTCTGGAGCACATGTTAATTCGATCATTCTCTCATATGTGGGGTTGAGTTTTCGTTGAAAGTCTCACTAAAGCAAAACTGATTACAAATCTGCAGGGAGAGACTGATAATGGAAAGGCTCCATGGCAAGGGGTATGTAGTATGCATAGCTTAATTCGATTACCATTATAATCTTTGCATCATAGGATCCCCCGGTTTATTCCCCTTCAATTTCATCAATAGGTAAGAGAGAGATGCAGACACGAGTGGAAGATTTTCCAGGATCGGCTTTCTACTGCAGATAAGGCATATTTTTCACACCTGTAGAATAGTTGTATATTGCTCTGTCATTTCCCTATAATATATCGAATGTTGTATCGTATCTCAAATATATGTCGTGTGAGATGCAGCTTTTCGTGAGGCGTAGATTAACCACATTAATTATAGTGTAAAATCACCATTAGATGATTGAAAGGGTGCGTCCTCAAGAGTAGTAGGTATGTAGATTTGGTCAGTTAATCCTGTTAATTTGGCTTGTTCAAGTGCATTCCGATGTTTGTATTCCAATATAAACTTCATATTCAACCGGAATTTATCTTCGATTAGGGTGTGTTATGGAAAGGGAAATAGAAGAAGAAAATGATAGAAATTTTTTATCGCAACATGTGATCCCCCACTTTCTTTATTCTATGTTTTTTGAGGTGGAAAGAAAAGTTGTCAAGTGAGAAAATATTGTCATTTCAAAATGGATGGGAAAATATTATCATGAATTGGAGTAAAAATGTGGAAAAAAATTATAGAAGAGAAATTATCATCATAAAGAACAAGGGGAAATGTAGGAAGATGGTGAAAAATATTTATTTTATCTCGTTTTCTATCAAAGATAACACACTTTTATAATGAGGACGTGCGAAACTGGTTTTATTCTACTACTTTTGACTTGTGAATAATAAAAGAATGGTTAAGGGTCGAAGTTGCTCCTAATGTATGCATGCATATACATATACGCCTATATCCCTTGAGAAGGTGCAAAACAAAAAATTTAATCTTATATTTCACGTTCGAGTCTTTTTTGACACAATATTATAAAATTTAATGTTTAATTATTCAAAAAAAAAAAAAAACCTAAAAAGTGAAACATAATAATAAAAATTGGAAATAGTCACATCGCATGATCGTCCATTCTTCATCACATGTCATTCTCATATTACTACGACACTATGAATTATCACCATATGCATAATACAACGAAATAAAGCTTAAAGCACGACGTCGTTATGTGGGGTATTAAATTGCATTTATATAACATATCACCCAACTATTAAGAGTTTTTTTTCTCTCTTTTTGCTTATGCACAAAGAAGTGCTCGTTTCACCTTCCTACCTTCTTTGCCAAGAATTTCGCATTAGAATTCCCAAGACACATCTATCATATATATACCATAAATGTTAGTTAGCAAATATTAATATAAAACACAATATAATTTGGACACATTCATTAAGAACTGACGGTGAACTATTTTCTACACTGATTCGTGTACCAAAATCTGCAATTTAAGGGCAATTTCCAAATAGGAGCAACCGACGATAATTTATATATTTGTTTCTTTATATGATTATCATATACTATTAATTTCAAGATTCCCATTAAATGATGAGCTAAGTGTCCTTATATAAGACGAATGGAAGGGCTATGTAGCATACATATATACCCTTCGCTTAAAATGGCCGTTATAGACAAAGCCAACAATACCCAAATCAAACAACCTTAACACCAACCACATGGTCATGTAATAATAGACCCAATATAAGCTTAATAAATCTCTTTTTCTTTTTCATTCCACTCTACTGCAACTCTCTCTCTCTCTCTCTCTCTCTCTAGGTTGAAGAAAGACTACAATTTCATCTATAGACTATAGAGGTTTGTCTCTATACACATCATGTGTCTTTTCTCCATGAAATGAATGAATGTAAGTGATTTTCATGATCATAATGAAGATTAATTAGCTTAGAGAATCCATAATAATTAGAAAACATGGTTTATAACTCCATCTCATAAATATTATACTAAATTTGAATATGACTAATTAACCTCCAGAAAAAAAAAAAAAAAAAAAAGAGAGAGAGAGAAATATAACAAGTTTGTTTGTATGAAAAAATCTTCAGAGAAAATGGGAGAGATGTCGAAGAATCAGGTGGGAGTGATCGGTGCACTATTTCTTTCAGTGGCCTCTTCAGTTTCCATAGTCATATGTAACAAGGCCTTGATGACTAATCTTGGTTTCAAATTTGGTATGAATAATTTTTTTTTTCTTTTTTGTGAGTGAAAATTTCATAGAATAGATTATATGTATATGTAGAGAATGATAAGAGTTGGATTTATATATGATATTGATAAATGATAATATGTGTAGCCACTACACTTACAAGTTGGCATCTGATGGTAACATACTGCACTCTTCATGTGGCGTTGCGCCTAAATTTCTTCGAAAATAAGAGAATCGAAATGAAAACAGTCATTCTCTTTGGCCTTCTTAATGGTGTTTCCATTGGATTCCTCAACCTTAGCTTGGGGTTTAACTCCATTGGCTTCTATCAGGTTCTTCATCAACTCTTTATTTTATTTCTTTCAAACTCAACTTTCATTTTTTTTAATTTTTTTTTTAATATTTATGTTTGGATGGTGCAGATGACAAAACTTGCAATAATTCCCTTCACAGTCCTCTTGGAAACTCTGTTCCTCAAGAAGCAATTCAGGTTAACTATTCATATATGTATATGGAAACAAAGATTCTTTAACGTAATAACTTGATTTCTTAATTTTGTGGGAAAAATGAATGCAGTGATAAGATTAAGTTGTCTTTATCAATACTACTACTTGGAGTTGGCATTGCATCTGTCACCGATCTTCAGCTGAACCTCGTTGGAACGATTCTCTCATTCATGGCCATCCTCACTACTTGCATAAGCCAAATTGTATGTAACATATATATTCTTCAATTCACTTGCTTAACTCATTAATTATTAAACTCATCATCATATATTCTCTATATAATTTTTCAGCTCACAAACACAATACAGAAGAGGCTCAATGTGTCATCAACTCAGCTTCTGTACCAGTCATCTCCATTCCAAGCAGCTATTCTCTTCGTCTCCGGCCCTTTCTTGGACCAGTGCCTCACCAAGAAGAACGTCTTCGCCTTCACATACTCCCCCATAATTATGGTACTACATCTATATATAAATCAAAAAAATATTATATTGTTTATCTTGAGATAGAGTGTGACATATATAGATTGGTCGATGCAGGTTTTCATAATGCTGTCCTGCTCCATTGCTGTATTTGTGAACTTCAGCACATTTCTGGTGATAGGGAAAACATCTCCAGTTACCTATCAAGTATTAGGGCATCTGAAAACATGCCTTGTTCTTGGATTTGGGTACACTCTTTTGCATGATCCCTTCACTGCAAGGAACATTCTTGGAATAGTTGTTGCCATTGTTGGAATGGGATTGTACTCTTACTTCTGCACTCTTGAGACCAAGAGGAAGCAACATGATGACCCCCCTTCTTTCTCTCAGGTAACATAATATGCGATATCCCCAATTGCATTAGTTGATGTATGATCGTTATGTGTCCATAATATTTTTGAAATCAGAATATATCGTAAACACATGCTATAGTCCATTGCTGTAGTTGCAGATATTATAAAGAAATGCAATAGAGAAGATCCGGGTTAATGAAAATTACTATGTTTGCCTTGGGGTTTTTTTACTAGGTTTTGAAATGAAGGCCTAGAGCTTAGAGATGATGACTTAAGACTTTTCTACATCTTGATTCTTGATGTTTGGGTATGTTAGTAATTTTTTAGCTGAGATCTTATATCTCCAATTGCATTAGTTGATATATGATCTTCATGTGTCTACAATATTTTTAAAATCAGAATATATTGTGAATACATAGATATTATAAGGAAATGCAATAGAATATCCGGATGAATAAAAGTTATTATGTTTAATATGAGGTTCTTACTAGGTTTGAGATGAACGTCTAGAATATGAAGGTCTAGAGCTCTTTTCTACATCTAAGATTCTTAATGTTTAGTTTGAGCCCTTGTTTGGTTTACTCTTTTTTGGGTAAGGAAAGGAAAACAATTAAGAGATTTCATTACTTGCTGTTTGGTTTGAGTAATATGTTATCCATTACCTTTACTTGGGGGTAACCCAATCCACCATATTGTTACCCCTTAAGGAGGAGGGGAAACAAAAGTAAGGGAATCCCCCCTCACAAGGGATTCATTTCCATCAATGAATCAAACACTCAATAAAAGTAACCCTTACTTGACTTGATTTCATTCCCTTTCCGTTTCTCAACTTGAACCAAACGAGCACGAGTGTGTTAAATTTTTTAGCTGAGATCTTATATCCCACTTTTTGGTGTCCCACTAGGTTTTTTTTTTTTTTTTTTTTTCTTCTTCAGTCTCACCTTTTCTTCTTCTTGAACTTCAATTTCTTGTGTTTTAATCAAGATGAGATCCTCTATCCCAAAATTTTTGTCTCAATTGTGTCCCAAAATTTAATTTCTAATAGTTTTATATTTTTTTTATAAAAATAAAAATACTAATATAATAAATCATAATAGACATTTATGAGAAAAAAATATATTTTTTTAAGATTATATACTTTAGTTTCGAATTTATAAACTCTAATATACTAATAAAAGAGAAATTAAATGCTAATAGCTTATTATATACTCTAATGGTGATGGGTGAAACCTTGAAAATAATCATAAAACTAAACTAAATAATTATAAAATAAATTTATTGAAAAAAATGCATAAAACTAGTATAAATTAAATTTTGGGATACCATTTTGGAGATAGATGATCCCAAGTCGTTTTAATCAAACTTTATACTAATTTATAATTATTTTTCAATATTTAATTTTCAATTTTTGGTTAATAGTACTAGATTATCATACGTGGTTTGTTATTCCATAATCAGGGTGTAATATTTTTTGAAGCTTCAAATTTGACTAATAAATTTGTATATATTTATTATTTGTGTCAGGTTATAGAGAGGGAAACTTCACCGCTGTTAGTGAGCCATCAGGAGAAAGAGACCAAAAGTCCAACTGTTTAAAGTAGATAGGCCCATCCTTGTTTGATTAATTTTTATTAATCAAAACATTTTTATTCTTTTTAATTAATAAAATTCTATGTATAACGTTAAATTAGCTTTGCCCCTTTTCGGAATCAATTTAGCACAAAAGAGAAGTCATTGTCATACTCATACAACTATACAAAGAGTGATCGTAGGAATCTAATCAGCATCAAAAACACCAATTTATTATGTCCTCAATTCCCCACTCCAAGTATAAGAATTCCTAACTATGCATTTTTGTTTTATTTATATCTCATATCACACTCCCGTCCAATTCCATTTGCTCTACATATATTTAATACTGTGATATATAAAATATACAAACATGTTGATAGGATATGGCCTAGCCACTAGGCCCAAGCATCGAGCCCAATGTAATTGGGCTCCGACTGTCAAGCTCGGCCTATGCAGCTCGGCCCACCGAAGAGCCTTACTTGGCTCGGCCCAAACAGCCTACCTAGGCCGAGCCCACGACGGCCCATCTCAAAGGAATCTCTACACTAAGGCAACTCCTACATCGACTACAATTCAAGCTCCACAAGAGATATAGAAGCTCGGTGTTTATCCAGTAAAGGATGAGATCAAGCCAAAGAGTCCTAATAGGAAAAGACTTATAATCCTAGTCGAATTCCATGTGTAGATACTTATAAATAGGGATTTAGAATAGATTGGGAAGAGAGAACAATCTTGTAATCACTACTCATACAAGCAATAAAGATCCATACTCTTTCCGCCCGTGGACGTAGATCTATTCCAATAGATCGAACCACGTAAATCTATTTGTGTTCCGTTTGTGTTCGTGTTCATTAATTCCTTGTCTACGTGCATTAATTACCTTGCGAAAATAAGATCGATCACTGGCGCCGTCTGTGGGAACCGAAATTTGTGAATCTTGATCAAATTTTTGCAAGTTTGCTATAATCACGATGGCCGGGAAATCAACACGATCTACTGCTGCCGCTAATAAGTCCGCCGCTGCTAAGGAGACGGATGCCCAGCAAACTGCTCATGAATCAACCGAGGCCTCTAGCCATCCACCCAGCCCTAATCAAAGACGCCCCGGGAAGGAGCGTGCGCTGACTCCGGAAGGGCATATCGGAAATATTCCGGTGGATCAATTCGGCAGACCGCTCAACCCCAGCCAAGAAGATCACAGCAATGGTCGTGACGGAGAGGAGGCACCAAAGCTCCAGCCGCATGACCTTGAGGATGCAGTAAGGAGTTTCCTTGCATATAAAGGCACAGAATTCTTGCAATTCGTCAACCAACAAAGAGCTGGACATCATGGAGAACGTGAAGCTACACCCCGTTCCCATCAACGACACGATTCTCAAAGCATCCAGATTGTGGGCGCACGAGAAGGGCAGCCTCGTCAAAGAAGGTTTGATGATAACCGCCGAGGAGACCCCAGACATACACCTCGCCGGACCATCACCCCACCTCGTCGTCATGCTGTTTCACCTCGGCTTGACGACGATCACCGAGGAGGGAGATTTACTGTTTACAGTAAGATCTCTACTCCCTTCACCAACTACATACTTTACACTCCTCTCCCAGAGAAGTATCGAGTACCCCCTATCAAGCCTTACAACGGCTTATGCGATCCGAGCAATTTCCTGTCCCAATACCAATATAATATGATGAATCAAGGTCTCAGTGAGGATACCTACATGTGTAAGGTATTTCCTGAACTGCTTGTCGACAACGCTCGTAGTTGGTTCGATAGCCTGCCTCCATGCAGTATCGGATCATACGCAGACCTGCTCGAAGCTTTCGAACGCAGGTTTTTCCAGAAAGCCGAGGCAAAAACTACCCCGGCCCAGCTTCTTTCCATTAGGCAGAGACGAGGAGAATCAATAAGCGACTTTATGACTAGGTTTAACGAAGAAAGCCTGAAAGTCGATCGCTTGACTGACGAAGTCCTTATCTCAGCCTTCCAGAATGCCATTCAATCTGGTGCTCTCTACAAGGAGATCATAAGGGAAGAGCCACGGACATCGAAGCAGCTGTGGAGCATCGCGGATCGTTTCGTACGAGCAGATGAGGCGGATAGGAAAAAGCGCGAGGCTGATAAGCCCGAACCATCTAACCGGAGGAAAGAGGAGCGCAATGACCAAAGTCAAAGTCGCCGAAGTGCCTTAGATAGACTGCAACGAGGCCCAATTGAATCCCGACTTGGGCCTCGGCAAACTCTGGAGAAGACCCAATTTACACCACTGACCAAGCCGAGGACGGAAATTTACGAGCTACATACCAACATGTTCGAAAAGCCTCAGCCAATGTCAAAATCAAAAGCAAACCGCCGATCCAGGGGTAAGTACTGCCGATTCCATGAAGACTATGGCCATGATACAGAAGAGTGCTGGAACTTAGCCGAAGATATTGAGAACTTGGTGCGCAATGGTATGCTTAAAAGGTACCAAAATCGCAACCAGAATGAAGGCCGACCTCATAACAACAAAAGAACGAGACAAAATAGGGGGGGAATAACTGCGGCCCCCAGGCCGACAAAAAGCCGAAGCGAGAGGATGGCGAAGGCGAGGACCAGCCTCAGTATGATGGGGTCGTACAAGCTATTACTGGACTCCCACAGGGAGCTACGAAATTGTCGTTAAAAGCCGAGGCTCGAAGTCCGCAACAAGGCGAACCTTCCCAAAAAAGGTTCAAGAAGGACGAAGTGGTTACTTTTTCGGACCAAGATCCAGTGCCACCTATCATGCCCCATCAGGATGCTATAGTGATCGAAGCCGGGGTGGCCAATAAGCTCGTACGACGAATTTTCATCGATACCGGAGCCTCGGTCAGCATCCTCTTCAAGAGTTGCTTCGATCAGCTCGGAGTGGAGAGGACGCAGCTCGCACCAGCACCAGTCCCGCTAAAGAGCTTCGTCCAACAGGAGACGCAAACGGAGGGGGTCGTACAACTACCCGTCACAGTGGGGATTCACCCTTTATCAACCACTAAGGTCATCAATTTCTTCGTTGTTAAAGCGGATTCTCCATATAATGTTATACTCGGAAGGGATTGGCTGGTGGGGGTCAAGGCGATCTGTTCGCCATACCACTTAACGATCAAAATCCCGTCAAAAAACGGGATTATCATAGTTCGAGGTGACCAAAAAAGGGCAAAACAGTGCATGCAGATTGCACTTCGAGGTGCCGGGGCACCCCAACACTCTCAAGCATAGCAATTACAGTTACCTGAAGAGTTGAAGCAGGAGCAAGAATCAGCATCAGATGAGCCGGTGAAAAGCACACTACTCTACGAAGACGACCTAACTAAGATCGTCAAAGTAGGCTTCGCAGGAGGTGCCGAACTCCACCGGCAGATCGTCCAACTTCTTCGGGAATACAGAGATGTTTTTGCATGGACTCCCCTTGACATGACCGGAGTAGCGCCCAGCATCATCACTCATCGTCTGAATATTAACCCCGAAGTGAAGCCGGTGAAACAGAAGTAACGAGTCTTCGCGGCAGAACGAAGGCAGGTCATTCATGACGAAGTACAACAGCTTCAAAAAGCTGACATTTTGTTCGAGGTCAAATATCCGACGTGGATAGCTAACCCGGTCATGGTCAAAAAACAACAAGGAGGTTGGCGGATGTGCATTGACTATACCGACCTCAACAAATATTGTCCAAAGGACTGCTATCCCTTGCCCAACATAGACAAAAAAGTAGAAGCCCTAGTCGGTCACAAGGTCTTCAGTTTTCTAGATCTATATAAGGGGTATCACCAAGTACTAATGAGTGAAGAGGATGCACCGAAGACAGCGTTCATCACGGACTTCGGCGTGTTTGCCTATAAGAAGATGCCATTCGGGCTAAAAAATGCGGGAGCAACCTATCAAAGGATGGTCGACAAGATATTCGAACACCATATTGGAAAGAGTGTTGAAGTCTATGTCGACGACATCGTCGTCAAAAGCAGAGAACCAGCGACCTGTGTTAACGACCTGAAGGTTGTCTTTGATCTACTTCGGAAAGTGAATCTGAAGCTAAACCCAGAGAAATGTACTTTTATGGTACGATCAGGGAAATTCCTGGGGTGCTGGATTTCGCAAGAAGGTATAAAGGCAGACCCCTCTAAAGTTCGAGCCGTCCAAGAGATGAAGGTCCCGAAAACCATTCATGATGTGCATTAACTGACTGGCTGTTTGGCAGCGTTAAGTCGTTTTTTATCTAAGACCGCCGAAAAGCAGCTCCTTTTCTTCAAAATTCTCAAGAAGGCACCCGACTTCGAATGGAAGGACGAGCACAAAGCGGCGTTTGAAGAGCTGAAGAAATACCTGGCCAGACTCCCAACTTTGTCTGTTCCGAAAGATGGAGAGGTCCTCTCCCTATACCTCGCAGCCTCGGATGAAGCTATAAGTGTTGTACTAGTTCGGGAGGAAGGACGACGGCAGCTTCCTGTTTACTTTATTAGCCGAGCCTTGAAAGGACCAGAGAAGAGGTACCAACCATTGGAAAAAGTCACCCTTGCACTAGTAAATGCCGCTAGAAGGTTGAGACCATATTTCCATGCACACACCATACGAGTTCTAACCGACCTGCCACTTCGCCAAGTCCTGACAAAACCTGAAGCATCGGGTAGAATTGCAAAGTGGGCTGTCGAACTCGGTGAGCACGACATAAATTTCTGTCCTCGGCAGGCGATAAAGGGACAAGCCCTAGCGGATTTCCTGGTAGAGGCTAAGTTCTCCGAAGCACCAAAGCAGGACGAACTCCCGCGAAATAAAGTAGAAGCCGAGCATCCTAAGGAGCCCCCACATGACTGCTGGAAAGTTTACGTAGATGGCGCTTCAGGTCGTACAGGCAGTGGAGCGGGAGTCATGCTGATTAGCCCGGATGGAAAGGAGTTAACATATGCACTTCGGTTCGACTTCCCTACCACAAATAATGAGGTGGAATACGAAGCCCTAATTGCAGGACTTCGCCTCGCTCAAAGTCTTCAAGTACGAGCTGTACAAGTCTACTGTGACTCCCAAGTCATAGTAAGCCAATTGCTCGGCACATACGAGGCAAAGGGCGACAGAATGAGGAAGTATCTCCAAAAAGCTAGGAGTCTGCAAGAAAGCTTCACCTACTTCGAGTTGGTACGAATCCCAAGAGGAGCAAATACCCGAGCTGATGCTTTGAGCAAGTTGGCATCCTCGTCAACAAGCTCTCCAGTGGAAGAAGTCAAACACCGAAGTATAGAAGAAGCCGAGGTCGGCCTCGTAATTGATGATGAAGCCCCAAATTGGATGACTCCTCTTCAGAATTATTTGGAGAAGGGCGAACTGCCCAGTGACAAGCTTGAGGCAAGAAAGATCTTAAGCAAATCACCAAAGTACGTTCTACAAGAAGGAGTTCTGTACAGAAAGTCATACATTCAACCTCTCCTAAGATGTGTCGGGCCGAACCAAGCAAACTATGCGTTAAGCGAAGTTCACGAAGGGTCATGTGGAAGCCACATTGGAGCTCGAGCACTGTCAAAGAAGGTCATGCGCTGGGGCTATTACTGGCCTACAATGTTTCAAGACGCAGTCGAACTAGTTAAAAAATGCCCAAAATGTCAAATCCATGGGACGGTACCGAGACTACCTCAGACCGACCTCATAAGCATGCAAAGCCCGTGGCCGTTTGTGCAGTGGGGAATTGACATCGTCGGACCATTCGATAAAGCTCCCGGACAACTCTAGTTCCTCATCGTAGCCATCGACTACTTCACTAAGTGGGTCGAAGCTGAGCCCTTGGCAAAGATTACAAGCAAGAACGCCCTCAACTTCGTATGGAAGAATGTGGTTTGCCGCTTCGGTGTACCTCGCATCCTGGTTTCGGATAATAGAACACAATTCACCGATCGGACATTCAGAGAATGGTGTGAAGGGCTTCACATTCACCAAAAGTTCACTTCGGTAGCTCATCCTCAAGCGAACGGCCAAACCTAAGTGACGAACAGAACGATTGTCAAGGGACTCAAAACCCGCCTCGACAAAGCCAAAGGAGATTGGGCCGCAAATTTACCCCAGGTCCTATGGTCGTACCGAACAACTCCCCGGACCTCGAACGGTGAAACACCCTATAGTTTGGTGTACGGAACTGAAGCAGTGATCCCGGTAGAGATAGGCCTACCGAGCCCACGCACTATCAACTTCACAGCCGAAGCCAACGAGGAAGACCTCCGAACCGAACTGGATCTGTTGGAAGAAAAACGAGAGCTCGCCTACATAAGAGAAGCTAAGTACAAGCAACAAGTAGCTCGGTACTACAACCAAAGGGTGAGGTACCAACAGTTCCAAGTGGGCGACCTCGTACTTCGGAATAACAAGGTCAGTAAAGCAGAAAGGCTCGGCAAGCTTGAAGCCACATGGGAAGGACCATACCGAGTTGAAGAAGTCCTCGGCAAAGGGTCGTACAAGCTTGCCCATCTATCCGGTGAGCCCTTACCCCGTACATGGCACATCAATCATTTAAAAAAATACTTTGTATAAGTGGAGGAGAATAATGTCTAGGATCAGTTCATTTAAAGTCGTAGGTGTCAAGAGTCAGTTCGTCTTGTCAGCTGTTTTTCTTCTTTAAGTTTTTTCTTCAATAAAGTTTTATTTTTCCTTCATTATGCGTTTAAATACTTGCATATCGTATTTTGCATCTCTCTATTCCACTTATGCTTAGTATTTTGAAACCTGACGAGGGTAATTTAATAAACTCCACATTGGGAGTAAATGCTAAACGCGCGCGTAACGACCTAACCTTGTCAAAAATAGAAGTTCAAACTGCCTGGGCTTAAAACAAAGGAATCACCTTTGTTAAAAGCTAGGAAGAAGTACTTTTGTTTAAAACAAGGAGGCGCCACCTCGGTTAAAAACAAAGATACGGCCTTTGTTTAAAACAGAGAAGAGCCTAAACCTCGTCGGACGACGAGGTCGTGCTACTTAAAGCCTAAACCTCGTCTGATGACGAGGTCGTGCTATTCAAAGCCTAAACCTCGTCGAATGACGAGGTAGAGCTAACCAAAGCCTAAACCTCGTCGGATGACGAGGTCGTGCTATTCAAAGCCTAAACCTCGTCGAATGACGAGGTAGAGCTAACCAAAGCCTAAACCTCGTCTGATGACGAGGTCGTGCTAAACAAAGCCTTAACCTCGTCGAATGACGAGGTAGAGCTAACCAAAGCCTAAACCTCGTCGGATGACGAGGTCGTGCTATTCAAAGCCTAAACCTCGTCGGACGACGAGGTCGTGCTGACCAAAGCTTACACCTCGTCGAATGACGAGGTCGTGCTAAACAAAGCCTACACCTCGTCGAATGACGAGGTAGAGCTAACCAAAGCCTTAACCTCGTCGAATGACGAGGTAGAGCTAACCAAAGCCTAAACCTCGTCTGATGACGAGGTCGTGCTATTCAAAGCCTAAACCTCGTCGAATGACGAGGTAGAGCTAACCAAAGCCTAAACCTCGTCGGATGACGAGGTCGTGCTATTCAAAGCCTAAACCTCGTCGGACGACGAGGTCGTGCTGACCAAAGCCTACACCTCGTCGAATGATGAGGTCGTGCTAAACAAGGCCTACACCTCGTCGAATGACGAGGTAGAGCTAACCATAGCCTAAACCTCGTCGGATGACGAGGTCGTGCTAACCAAAGCCTAAACCTCGTCGGATGACGAGGTCGTGCTGAACAAAGCCTAAACCAAGTCGGATGATGAGGTTGTGCTAATTCAAGCCTAATAAACCTCGTCTTTTGACGAGGTAATGCTCATCATGGCCTACCTTTGTATAATACAAGGAAATACATCTATGTTAAAACAAGGTAAAAGGCTAATATGAGTACAGAAAATTCCGTTTTTATTTCAAAAATGGAAGAGTACAATACATGGTGATTAAGACGAGCTAGAAGGCTTGGGTTTGCTAAAACTAAGCCATCTTGAAGGAAAATCACCGTCGGAATTGAAATTTAAAACATCATCTATATTAAAGCGGCCTCGACCACGTTCACCACTACCTCGTCCTCGACTCCAACCAGTACTCGGTTGAACGCCCCGACCTCGACCTCGTCGAGCCAATCTTTGCCGTTCCTGTTCATATATCTCTCTAGAATGCCGCGCATATCTCATGTCTGATCGATCCGCGGAAGTCGACGATCTCGAAGGATCAGTGTGAGTGGATGAGCTCGATGGATGAGAGTCATTTCCCAGTCGAGCAGCCAACCTCGGACGCCGAGCTAGGATCACATCATACATACTAGCTATTCGCTTCAGCTCAACCATCTGATCTTTGAGTTGCCAGGAGTCCGACCCGTATCTTTCATGGCAATCCTTACACCGGGCTGCGATTTCGGTTACCTTTGCATCAACCTCGGCAATGGTTTTCCCGCCGTTTCGGCGGACAATGGCCTCGTATTCGGCATGCTCCTCGGCGATCCTTATAGATTTGTCCTTCACGGCATCATACTTATCTTCAAGCTCTAAGAGCCGAGCTTGAAGCTCGTCATTTTTTATTTGAGCGGCTCTAAGTCTCACGTCGGCCTCGTCCTGGATATACTTAGCTTGGTCTCTCAAACGAAGGGCTTTGACATCCTTAGCTTCAAGAGCCCGTAATAAGTTGTTGATTTGAGCTATGTACGGGGATGCATCAAAAATTGTGGGGGAAGACTACAATGCAAAGGATAAAAGTTTCAATTAAATGTTGAAATTTTATTAAGCCACAAAGGCGAAAGTCAAGCGACATATTACCGATGCCGCAGTACAAAAGCCTTACAAAAGAAAAAAAAAAAAAAAAAAAAAGAGAATGTACAGAGGTGATCAACTGACCACTTCGGCATTCTCCTCCTCATTCTGACTAGAGGATTTGCCGCCGTCAGCATCGCCTTCCTCCTCAGCCTCCCCTCTGCCTCGGCCAGCAGCCTCCACTCCGGGCTCGGCAGTACGGTTGAGGTCGGCAATCAGCTCTTCCAACTCCTCATCCCTATCAACTGGCCATCCCGCCACCACCTCGGCAGTCAATACAGTAGACGACGAGGCTAAGCTGTCCAGCACGGGAATGCTTTTGAGGCCTTCCAACAGCGCCTCAGCATACGCACGGTTGACAGCCGCATCTGACATCTCCTGATATCCGTACTTGGCCTTGTCCAAGTTCGGAATATCAGAAGCGATGTTGTCGATCACGTCGCTAACTGCACGAATGTTTAAGATGGTGGCGACCTGCCCGGCCAGCTCCGAGAATCTTTCAGAGCGGAAGAGCCTCTCTGTATAAGACCGAAGCAGTGACCCCTGCATGGCTACCGCCTCGGCCTCCTGTCGCCTTGCCGCCTCTGCCTCGGCCTTCCACATGGCCGCCTCTCTCTTCGCGGACTCAGCAGCGTCCTTTGCCGATTCCACTGCAGCCCGTTCTGCCGACACCCTCGCTTCGGCCAATGCCAGTCGGTTGACGAGGCTGCCCTTCTCATTCTCTAGATCCCGCTGAGCTCGGACCACTTTGTTGAAGCGGTCGACCCCAGCAGTCAGGAAGTTGCTCAACTCCGAGGTAAGGTCGCTCAGCCTCGCCACCATGTCCTCGGCACCCTATATAAACATACATTAGCATTGAAAAAATATATAATGAAATGCGGAAGTACGTCTGTAAGTGTGATACTACCTCGGGAAATGGCCGAGGCTGATTCACCAGTTCTCCAAAACCCTGGCGTCCAACACCGCCAGATAACCGAACTGCAGTAACTGTACAATCCTCCTCTCCAGCAGGAACAACAACAACCGACTTCTGCTGTTTTGTTTTTCGCACGAGAGGTCGCTCCGGAGGGGACCCCATTGGTGAGGCACCTAGTCCGCTCTCTGTTCGGTCCGAAGAAACCTCGGATGGTGACTTTTCAGTAGCGGCCGGCCTTGCCCTCTTCTTACCAAGAAGTTTCACTGTAGAAAAACAGTTAGAGCTTCAACACAATGAAGAAGAACATATACAAAACAAAGAAACGAACCAAGTGGAGCCTCACCCTTCACCGGCTCAACCATGGAGTCTGGATCATAAGGGCTCAGCCCCGCCATAGCAAGATCGGCCTCAGTGAATTCTTCATCAACTAGGCTAGTCAACACTTCATCAAGCACACCGAACTTTTCTTCAGTGCCTTGGTTCCTCAATTTACCCACATTCCAGATGAAATGTGGGACCTCACCGAACCGACAGAAGAAGAACTTCGACTGCCAGTTCGGAATTTTTGACTTCGTCTTCACTCGAAAGCCAAGACGGGGTGACAGATAATACCACCCATTGTAGGAATTAAATTGGAAATATTTCAGGATCAGCTCTACTGACAGGCTGACCCCGTGACGACTACTAAGTACGCCTAAAGTAGTAAGCTGCCTAAACGAGTTCGGCGTTATTTGCGCTAGAGGAATGCCGAACTTCCGAAGAAGATCGGCAAAAACAGCAGGGAGGGGGAGACGAAGACCATGGCATAAGCAATCTTCGTAGATCGTTACGAAGCCAACCGGAGGGTTGGACGCCCTATCCTCCGGCCGAGGTGCTAACATCTCTATCCAATCAGGAAATAAATAATTTCTTGCAATTTTCAAAATTGCAGAGGAATCTAGGGTTGAAGAAACTTTTGACACTGTTCCGACCGAATCACGGGGAGGAGCAAAAACTACCCTACAATTCGACGGAATGTCCGACTCTACAGTATATACATCTACCTCTATATTTTCCGGCGCATGAGATACTGGCGGCGACATAGACCTGTCGCCCGAACTCTGACTACCACTACCGCTAGAATCGCGTATAATAGAAGAGGAAGACATGGACTTACTTTTTAAGCAATGAAACACCGTGATGACAACGAATAGGTCACTGGATTTTGGTGTAACACTGACGGCAGCACTGCGAGCGTGGGGGAAGAAGATGAATCGCCGAAAATTTTAGGGTTCCAAATTTCAAAAATGTTGATTGTGGCGTCTGAAAGAAGTTTTAGTAACTTTCCGCCTACTTTATCGGGACCCCAAACGGTGCATTAAATGTAACTGACACATCACGTGTTCGCCCTCATCCCAATGAGACGCTTCACATTCCGACTTCGTCGAAATTCAATTTCCGAAGGGGCAATGTGAAGTCCAATTCCACCTCGTCTTAACGAGGTGGCAGCATCCCGACTTCGTCAAAACTTAATTTCCGAAGGGGCCATGTGAATTCCAACACCACCTCGTCTTAACGAGGTGGCCAGCATTCTGACTTCGTCGATATAACTTCTATATCTTTCTACCCCAGCTCACACCCTCACTTCCATATCTTTTTTGGGGGGGGGGGATGTAATAGGATATGGCCTAGCCACTAGGCTCAAGCATCGAGCCCAATGTAATTGGGCTCCGACTGTCAAGCTCGGCCTATGCAGCTCGGCCCACCGAAGAGCCTTACTTGGCTCGGCCCAAACAGCCTACCTAGGCCGAGCCAACGACGGCCCATCTCAAAGGAATCTCTACACCAAGGCAACTCCTACATCGACTACAATTCAAGCTCCACAAGAGATATAGAAGCTCGGTGTTTATCCAGTAAAGGAGGAGATCAAGCCAAAGAGTCCTAATAGGAAAAGACTTATAATCCTAGTCGAATTCCATGTGTAGATACTTATAAATAGGGGTTTAGAATAGATTGGGAAGAGAGAACAATCTTGTAATCACTACTCATACAAGCAATAAAGATCCATACTCTTTCCGCCCGTGGACGTAGATCTATTCCAATAGATCGAACCACGTAAATCTATTTGTGTTCCATTTGTGTTCGTGTTCATTAATTCCTTGTCTACGTGCATTAATTACCTTGCGAAAATAAGATCGATCACATGTCAAATAGAATGGGACGAGCATGGGCGTATTTATGTGTTGGTTGCATCGGGCTCCAGCCCGGTGCAACCCTGAAATTTTCATATATATTTATATGTAGATGTTTAAAGTTTTTTTAAAAAAATAGCCTACTAAGCCCAGCCCAAATTATTTAATGATGAAATAGACTTGAACATATAAGCTCCAATACCTAATATTTACTTTTATGTTCACTTTCTTTATTCTTTGATTGATTATACCAGTAACTTTTATAATGTTTTTATATGTTAATTGTTATGAGAAGGATTTTTATTGTTTTGTAAAAATATATTTTATATATATCGTTGGATTTGTGTTTGATATTTTTTTTTTTGGCAAAAACTTGGGTGAGGCTGGCCACATAGTGTGGCCAGGTCAAAGTGTCAATCTTTATGCAGAAAAGTGATAATCTATATGAATAAAAGTGTCAATCTTTAACATAATTATTTAACGAATAAAAGTGTCAATTTTTAAAAGTGTCAATCTTTATACAGAAAAGTGATAATCTACACAAATAAAAGTGTCAATCTTTTGAACGGCCACATAGTACACCCGGGCTCACCCAAGTGTGCCCCCCCCTTTTTTTTTTTTTTTTTCCACCAGTAGGTCCAATAAGAGATATTTTCTTTAAAATAAAGACTTAGACTCAACTATTAATGAATTTTATGTATCAGTCTTGTATGGCACCACCTACGTCAATATCCAAAACAAAATCAATATATATGCATGAAATTTAATATGTCGAAGTAGTTATTTTTCAGCTCACCCCACCTTCGTATCCTAGATCCACCCCTAGGGACAGGGTAGTACTACTTTATTAATATGCACTAGAAATGTTAAAGTATAATTTCATTTTTTAGTTAAGGCATATATATATATATAGAGAGAGAGAAATGATATACTAGTCACCTCCCAGTGGGCACCTTCGTGGGCACCATCGCCGTTTGCTCACTTGAGTATTATTTTGTTCGATTTTTTCAATTGTTTTATATTCTAGTACCTTATAAATTAATATAGGAATCATAAAATTTAAAAAACTTATTTTTTATTTTTAACTTAAAAAAATGAGTAATAAAACAAATCGAGCTTTGATTTGTATTTATTTTATAAATTTAATAATTTCTATATTAATTTATAAAGTATTAGAATATAAAATAAAAAAATCGAACAAAATAATGCTCAAGTGAGCAAACAACAATAGTGCTCATCGGGAGGTGAGTAGCATATTATTTCTCTATATCCATATATAACTTTACATATATATAAATGAGTTACCCATCAATAATAACACAAACATATCTCAAACCCTAAGACAAGTATTAAATTTGATATCCAAACTAGTTTCAAACCCTTTTTTTTTTTCCAAACCCGTCCCATAGGATTTGGTAATAACAATACCCGCTTAAATCCGACCCATTGAAATCCATATTTGTAGTTTATTGGGTGTAGTAAAATTACATTGGTTTTGTTTATTTTTCGAAGCAAAATAATCTTCATATTTTATTACATTCCTTATTATGTCCTACCTATAAGTCCGATTCAGCTATAACTAATCCTTAATTTATTGAATAAAAAAAATCTCAATAAGTTTTGTACTATATAATTATAATAAGTCACATTTTCTTTGATATCAATCTCTGCTTAGAGTAATACTAATAATGTCCAGCGTGACCATATTTAATATGCCCACAAATGACGTGTTAATATTATAAATAAAGAAATTAATTTAAATACATACCTTAAATACTAAACCCTACAAAAAAAATAAACCCTTTTAAAAAACACTCAACATTAAATTTTAAGAAATTATGAAGTGACATTACCACATCAGCGGTGGACACATTAAATGTGCCCACCGTGGGTGGGGAGCGTTTCTGTCTATGTTTAATGTCAAACATAGTTTTTATTTGGATTAATTACAAAAACTATATTTTTTTTTAGGAAGTATAGCATACTTTTCTATTTCTTTTAATAATGGCGCTACAACGAAACTTAAGCGTGTGAATTAGGGTTAAATATTATCTAAATACTGAAAGCCATTAAACATGAGACAAACCTAAAAAAGAGGGAATATTCCCATTAATTAAAGTAGATTGCCCACCTCCACCATCTCTCTCATACTTAATTACTACATATGTAATATCCCGAATTTTCCTAGGAAATAGTATAATTCAAGTAAGTCTTGCTAGTAAATACTTAGTCTATTACTATTAGAAATTTATTTCCACTAGGAAAAATATACTTTGTATTTCAACAGTAAAAGATAATTTATTTTCGTATAAATATATACTAATATGTGATTTCTGACAAGTATATATTTACATATATATATATAGAGAGAGAGATAGAGAATTATATTGAATAATTACTTGAATTCATAATTATATATATGTATACATATATAATAAATAGTTATATATATTAAGGGAATCTATTTATGATAGAATTATATGTATAGTATATACGTATACATGGATGAATTGTTATATATATAAATTATAGTATATGTTAAGTAATCTGTACCTATATAGCATATGTGCATGCATGGGATATGCATGACTTTTCATACATGCTAGACAAGAGTTTTGATAACTCTCGAATATTTAAGCAATAGCCGCCACCTCACACCCTTTGTTACGTGTCCTTCCCAAATCAAAATAGAGTGATGAATAAGTACACTATAGCTTTGCTGACTAATTTAAATGGTGGTGACCAGCAACTTAGAATCTCCTATAAAAGCATATAGGTTGCACTCGTTATTTTCATTCCATTGCAACTCTTCTCTTTCATTTCCCTTTTATTCAAGACACGCATTAGCTTTCACTTTTCAAAGCCTGACTGAAGAAGAAATATAGTTTAAAACTATTCTCCAGTTGCTCCAACATATCAGGTGGGTCCAAAATGTTTTTAAAACAATTTCTAAATGCGCGCTGTATTTTATGTTATAAAATGCAATTATCCATAAAAATGTTTTGTGTGTATGTTCCAAGAAATGACTCTATGGATCGATCGAGATTCATTGTTAGTATCAGATATACTAACTTTGAATTGTGCGCACCCCGGTTACATACGATGCCTTGATCACGTCGTATGCTAACTAATGGCGAATTCCTTGAGTTTCAACTCGGGTTTTCTGCAAGTACTGGGATTATTTAGGGTTTCGACCTTGAACCCGGTCTAGATGAACCAAAGGTGATTTGTAGCCTTGGTTGAGTCCAGGAATGAACATCACACACCCTAAAATGATATTTGTATTTTCAAGAGTTGTTTTCTGCAAGCCTCTTGATATACTATGTATGGATAAATTGCCAGTTTTCAAAATGCTTGCCAAAGGGGCATGACCACTGAGTACATCAAGTACTCAGCCCAAAACTTTTTCAAATGTTTTCAGGTCTGGAAGCAGGTGATGTGCAGCAAGGCTAAGGCAGGGGATTGTTGCAGGGTCTTATAAAGTTTCCGCTATGTTATTTTGCTTATAACTCTGATAACAAGACTACTAGTTTGGTAATAATAAATAAGTCGAGAGCGTCATCTTCCAACCCTCTAGTTATATAATATAGTTTCTTTGTTTCCTAAACTTATTTCTCTCTTCCTATTTTACTTATTATTGGATGGAGAGTGTCGTATATCAGTTCCTTTTGGAAGCTCGAATTCCCACTCAATTATGGTTATCCCATTTTTCGAAGTGGATGTCGACTCCTCTAGTTTACTGAAAACCGGTTTACCCCATCTTTTACTTTATGCAAGGTGGAGAGTGCCCTGTAATGGTTCCACTTGGACGCTCGATTTCCTACTCACTCTTGGTAATTCCAATGTGTCGTAGTAGATGGTCGACTCCACTTGGCAACTTGACGCTGGTTTACCCCACCATTTTCTTTATAGTCTCATTCTACGTTTTAAGATACTCGTAAAATAGTCATAAATTAATATTATCCCCTTTCTTCCCCGCTTCTTTAATCCAACCCCCGTCACACCCTGGTTCACAGGAATCGGGGCGTGACAACATATGAGCCTAATACCACTCATACATACCTATCTCTTTTATTTGTTTTATTTAGTATTTAAAGATATTATTCGTTTTTTGAATGTGATTCGCATTCTTCACCCTCTACATACACTTTATTTTCACAATATTGCACTTTAAAGTTGAGGCTTTTGCACTTTTGACCCACTTCAAATTCATAGGTTTGATCTACATATGCATGCACCCATGCGCCCTTAATCAAAATTTCAAACACTAAGCTAAAATTTATGTCCATTACTTAATTATCCCTTGGTGTTGAGTGCAATTATTTTTTTGGCCACTCATTGTACTATTACAACAACACACATTTCTTCTTGATTTAAACTTTAGTTTGTGACCAAAATTAAGCTCATCATTCCCATAATGATGACTGTTTATAATGTAACCCAAATAATAATAATAATAATAATAATAAATCAAATTTGGAATGCAAAGTGCAAATGGAGTGTATTTAGACAGCACATATTACTCATTATGTTTTCTTGTACGTTATGCATTGCATATTATAGCATATATAATAATGAGCCAGCCATAAAATAAAGTAGTAAATAAAATTAGGTCAAATATACAAATCTATCACAAACTATCACTTTTGCTTCAAATCTATCCCGAACTATCATATTTGATTAAAATATATCCCAAACTATGTAAAATTATACATATCTATCCCAAAAAATAAATAAATTGTGTCATAAAGCTAATTAAACTTGTTGGAAACTTCATACAATCAAATAAATGAATTAAATATATTTCGTGATAGGTATTATAGTTTGTGAGAGATTTGATCAGATATGAAAGAACGAAAGTTATAGTTTGTGATAGATTTATATATTTGGGCATAAGACTATAAATGCAAATTGACTACTTACTTTTTTTATTTTTTATTTTTTTTTCCCGAACGGTATGTGTAATATGATAATTGTGAACACTTCAAAAAATATGAGAATACTATATTTGTCACAAAAACACAAAAACAGAAATAGAGTATTATATTCTGAATATTTTCTCTTAGTATCTTCTACCAAACTAAATTGGAAAAGGTGAAATGCACTTATGATACTAGAAAATAAGATGGAATCATAAAGTAAAAGAATCATACTTTGCCTACGAGGAAAAGTATGTAATTACAAAACTTTGTATGTGGCATTCATGATAAAAATCTGAAGCAAAATATGTAAATACTAGAAAATAAGATGGAATCATAAATATGTAAGTACTAGACTTTCATTAAAATTTGAGAAAGAAAATGATTTTGTAATGATATTACTTTTAAATATTCAAACGAAAGAGGGAAAAGTATGTGGAACATTGTCAATTTCCTAAAGTGGCGAGGGCAAATCGGTCCATTCAATTATCAAATCATTAGGCTTCTGTGCAATGACAAGCTTTTGTCTCACATTTGCATTTGCAGTTGCACCGATTTCAGTTGCTTTTAACAAAGAGTAAAAACAAACATCCAAATCCAACCAACAATCTAGAGAGAGAAACTCAGGCATCGGGGAACGCCATTACCGAAATAAAGAAACACTTTCTCACTTTTCATGTTCCTCAAACACGCAGCAACTACGAAGTGTGTGTGCTGTGCTCTGTGATTGCCGCATGCTTCCATGATTTGATTCGAATACGACATCTTTCCTCCCCGAATTCCTTCTATATTGGGGGGAGTTTGGTGGAAGTAGCAATGGCGGTTTCGCAGAGCGATGGCGGAAGAATGGAAGGCTGGCTGTATTCGATACGCTCGAATCGGATTGGGCTTCAGTATTCGAAGAAACGCTACTTCGTTCTACGGGATCACCTGCTTAAGAGCTTCAAATCGGTGCCGGTTTCCCCCGACCAGGTTTACTTCGTTTACTCAGTCCATTTCGATGTATGTTTTCGGTCGTTTTATGTGTAAATGCAGGTGTGCGAACGATGCGATTGATCAATATTATTTGTGTTGCCAACTTCGATTTGTGCTGCTGTTTTGATTGGCTTCTGTACAGTACTTGTACTTCCTCATTTATAGCAATAATCCAATGGTTTACTAGAATTGGATAGGTTTGGCTACGTTTGCCTGTTGAAATTTCCTGATGTTATGTCCTGTTAATGGAGAGTTCTATTTTTTGTATTGATTAATTGTATCATGTATGGTACCGCATCAATTCTTCGGCTCGTTGTTGGACCTGTTTACTGAATCAGAAGAGATATTGCATTTGTAGTAGAAAAGTGCCAAAAGAGTTACATGCCTCAGAATCTCAGATAACATGGACTAGAAGATTTGGTAGTGTTGGGTGAAATTTTATTATCATGTTTGATGCATTGCACGCAGTGCTCGACTTCTGCGAGGCCTGAAGTTTAGGAGAGTTGGTCTCTTAATGCTGAAGAAGCAGCAGGAATGTGGTTTACAAATTACATACTCTTATGATTTTGATGTAGCTAATTCAAATCTAATTTTCTGTTTCTTCTTTTGTGCGTGCTAAGGTGCATGTGAGTGTGCGTGTTGGATGAGGAGAATGCATTTTTTGCTCCCTTAGTCTTTTTTTATCACTTTCACAATTTTCATGTCATCAACGAACTGAATGCATCTACCTTGGATGCATTTTGAAAAAGGAGGCAACTCTTTTTTTGTTTAGATTTTGTGTGTCTCTTTTGACCTTATATCATTTTTTGAGGAAATTCTTTTGATCTTTTATTACCAAATGACATTCCACTTCCACCTAGCCAGTAAATAAATCATAATCTGGAATATATTATCAAGAGGGGCGTCATCCACAATCTGATCCTAATGCTACTTGAATATTTCTCATCATGCATCTTCACTTGTGATATGCTTTTACTGAGGTCATTTTGCGACTTCACTAAAAAGACAGTAAGAGGATACCTTATAACAAAATTCTGCAAAGCAAATAACTAGTTAATAGAATATAATACTTATGGTTGGTTGGTCCGAGCCAGCCTCTTACAAATGCTGAAAGTCTAGTCTTGATTTTTGTTTTTATTGGTTTAGTTTGTTCTATAAATTATTTAGTTTGTGACTAGGTTACCTGGTGTATAGGGTTGTAAATTGTCATAGCATGCAAGCAGCGTTAACTTATAAAACTAAGTAACATATATGAAAATGTGCTAAAAGCCTAATTTATCAGTTTGTACCTAATGTTATACTTTATCTGAATAGTTCAGCACATAAATCGGTTCCTGATGATGCTTTACTAATCTTATTTGTAGTTAACAAAGGTCATAAGATACCCCTTTCTCCGTGACAGTATTGATGGTATATGGGTGCAAATATATGAAAAAAGATAAATTGCACAGTTGCAGAAGTTGCCACCTGACACCTCTGATTGACTTGAACAGTTTTGTAAATTTTGTTATGCTTTCCTACGAGTGATACACTAGGAACAGCAATCATTTGCGTTGTCCTTCACCAGAAAGTAGATTAATGTCCTTCTCCTAGAATATAGTGAAGTTCTGATATTCAACCCAGTCCTTGATTCTATCACTTTTTGTAATCAGTGTAGATATTTGGTAACAGTTATTATTTGTAGGTCATGCATAGCCTATAGATTTTCACGAAACATTTGTTTCAGGATCCTGTGAGAAGTGCCATTATTGATTCCTGCATAAGGGTGACTGACAATGGACGGGAGAGCATTCAGAGGAAGGTATGCACTGAATGGTGTTTCTTGAAATTTCCTTTTATATGTGTCCTTTGTATCCTATAATTAAATTTATTTTCCTCCTACAAACTATATGTTACTTTTCTCTTTTACATGTAATTTACAGGTCTTTTTCATCTTTACTCTTTACAACACTTCTAATCACAACGATCAGCTGAAGGTTTGGAAGCTTTCTATTCTGAATTATGTCCCTTTTCTTCTAACTCGACATAACAATTAGTATTTTCTGCAATCTTTAGTTGGGAGCAAACAGCCCTGAAGAAGCTGGAAGATGGATTCAGTCATTCCAGGAATCGGCTTTAAAGGTTGAAACTGCCTGTTTTTGTGAATTCTCTAGTTAATTAATAGACTGCAACCTGATACTACCAATTAATACAGCCAAACCAGAATCATGGAGATTTTGAACTTTCGAGACGTGTGCCACCATCGTTGAGGTGAGTAATTTACCTTTTTTTAGTGATTTAAAAAACAATTTCAGATGAAATGCTCTAGTCAATTGCCATCAACCTAATGTAGTACCTACCTGAATCAACCTCTTACTAGGAAGTCAGGTTGCTGATGAGTTTCCACATATTTCTTTTTTGTTTTTCTTTTGCGTAGGGTGGCAATTATAATTGCTGATTTTCACCTATCCAATTTTGCAAAAACGGCATGGTTTTAACATTTTTTTCCCTTCCATATCATATAGGTTAAAGTATTCCCGCAAGCATTCATATTCTGTTGACTGGACTATCTACTCATCCTCAGTCAGTGATGCAATGACCTCAGATGTTGTTGCGCCATCACCTTGGAAAATTTTTGGTTGCCAGAATGGTATGGGCTAAGCTTGTATCATATCTTGTACAATGGCTGGGTGCCTTATCTCGTTTCAAAATTCTGCAGGTCTCCGATTATTTAAGGAGGCTAAAGAGAAAGAATCTCATAGGAGGGTAGGTCAAGCAATTTTAGTATAGCATTGAAATTTCAAAGTCCCGTTGATATGATTATTTCCATATTGTTTAGTGGGACGATCATCCAGCAATAATGGCTGTTGGTGTAGTTGATGCATCTTCGGAGGCTATTTTCCAAACGCTAATGTCTCTTGGTCCTTCAAGATCAGAGTAAGTAACAACACTATCAGGCTATGCATAAGCCAGATCTTAACTTAATAAACAAACAGTTTTAGTTACGTTCATAGTAAATCTGATCCATGATGGAAATTAATATGCCATAGAACTTTCTAGCTTCTACAAATGATATATATGCCGTTTGTGATATCTATACTGTGTAGTTCTTTTATATGTGAGACTAGAGGAGCTACCAAACTATGTTTTGCATGCAAAGCGAAAACAAAAGGAAATGGACTAAGTTACAATTTATGCTAGATGATTTAAGTATTCTAATTAACTTGCATTTTGGGGCTGACGGGGGTTTCATTTCCTATTATTGGCGTGAGCTAGGCTCATCTTTGCCTTCAGAATATTGTTTTATAATTGCCAAGTATTAATAAAATCCTGCATTATGCCATGTCTTGAATAATAGACACCTAGTTAAGAGTTCTAATTATTTTATAAAGAAAACAGTGCTTGAGGAGGATTTCTAGGACTGTTAATCTATAGAGATTCTGTTCCTTCTTATATAATGTCCAGTACCACCTGTGTAACAGAATAATCTCTTGAACTCCCAACCTGTGAGCTAGTCCTTTGTTACGTTTATGTCGCGGATGGCCTGTAGCTCAACTTTTTGTGAACAAAGCAATGGCTTCACCCTACCAGAGTACTTACACATAAAAGCATATAGGCTACTTGAATGATGCCAGTATATGCTCTAGAGACAGTTTTCTTAGAGATGTTGAATCCAGTTGCCACGCATCATTTCTTAATGTTCTTATTTAACTTTGTGCAGATGGGACTTCTGTTTTAATAAGGGTTCTGTGATTGAACATATTGATGGTCATACTGATATAGTTCACAAGCTTCTAAACCACCATTGGCTTCCTTGGTCTGATCTATATCTCTTCTCTGTCGTTTATTGAACAATTATATTTATCTCCACGGGTTATATTTAGCATAATCTGTTATAGGGGTATGAAAAGAAGGGACCTTCTGTTAAGGCGGTATTGGAGAAGGGAGGATGATGGTACATATGGTAATACTTTTATGCCTCAAATCATATTTTGGATCTTTGTTTGATCTGAAGTAACGATAAATAATTTGTGTTTTGCAGTGATTCTGTATCATTCTGCATCTCATCTGAAGTGTCCGCCTAAAAGGAGTTATGTACGCGCTTGCCTTAAAAGTAATGTATGCCTGTAAATGTGCTTCTATTTATTGTAATTTGTGTTGTAACTTTAACTATCCATTTCTTCGTTTGGTATGTTTGCCGTGAAGTTTTTCAAAAATTTCTTCATCCTTCTACTTTCTGCACAAACTTCGAACAAGATATATTGTGTATGCCACACATGAAAGCTAAAGTGCACGAAATTTGCTTGCTTAAATCAGCCAGTTCATTTTTGTGCTCAGGATATGATTTTGTTTTTCTATCTTCCTTTCTCTGTTTTCTTGATAATGAGGTCCTAACATTTGACAATTTCTTGTTCTGATCTCATATAAAAAAGTAATTTTTTTATGATGTAGCTTGAGTTTTTATGTATGACTATATATTTCTGGCAGGTGGAGGCTATGTAATATCTCCAGTTAATCAAGGAAAGCATTCTGTAGTGAAGCATATGCTTGCTATTGATTGGAAATTTTGGAAATCTTATGTATCGACATCATCAGCTAGGTCAATAACAATACGCATGCTGGGAAGACTTGCTGGTGTGCTCCTTACCTCTTTATCCTGACTTCAGCCTATGCATTTATCATTTAGTCTCAATTGGATTTAAAATTGAATCCCTTAGAATTCTATTCAAGCTCTTATATCTTGTTATATGGATGAAATAAAAATGCCCATGCTCTATCAATATATTGCTTGCTTGTGGGCATGACTTAAATCTTTCAAGAACTTCCATGTGAATTCCATGAAGATGAGTATGCTTTCCTTTAAAGGAAGTAAAGCGCATAATATTATGTGCAGACTATCTTCCATTTGTTATTAGAAGGAAAAAATCATGGAAAAATTAGTGTGTTTATAGAATAATTTTTAAGCTGAATTGCTTCTTGAAAAACTATATATGACATATAATTTGAAAAATATGCTTCAAATTGATTCATCTCGATTAATTTTTCTGTAGCCTTACGGGAGCTGTTCAGAGCGAAGGTGGATTGTTCATCATCTGATTTCTCATCAGGTGAGCTGATGAGCAACAGTACCATGCAACAAAAGAAGATGGATCTGAAAGTTGATGTTCGAACTAGGGTGGAGAATGGGAAGAATAGGGAGGATACAGAGGAAGAATCAGTTAAAACGCCTTCTGAACATTCAATTCTTGTGGGACTAAATGATGCAACAGATGAATTCTTTGATGTCTCAGAACCTCTGGATTATGATCAATCGGAAACGGGTTGGCCATCTGACTATGGCCCAGAGATGTATTCTCAGGTATTATTACCAGTCACTTTCTGATATTGTTACAGAATTTGGGAGATTCCACTGGGCATGGCAAATCATATTATCATAACAAAGTTGTTCAGGTTCATGACTGAGGGTCCAATGAGAAATGCGATGACATGACCCAATAAGGCACATATTTTCTGGCTTGTATTTATGTTTAAGCATTGGTTGTTGGTATGTGGATATAAAAAATCACTCATGAATCTGAAGATTTTATTTTACCCGGAACGGGCATATTATTTTCCATAAAAAAGTACCAAGTTTTTATGTACAGAAGCAAGGCTGGTACTTATATATATTCACAGGAAACTGATAAACATCCCTTTGTGTTCTCTACCTCCCTAGGCTATCTATAGTTTTTTTTTTTTCTCCTTTGTATTGCGACACAGTTTTCTTCCCATTTTTCTATTCATTCCTCATAAGTTGGAGTATTCCAGGATGTACGCCAACCAAAACTGTCGACTGCTGCCGTCTTTGTCAAAAAGCTGCATGATCTTGCAGGTATGAGACCTTGAACTGTATGTTTATAACTAGGTATATAGTAACACGCTTTTCCCTTTACAACAAGGTGACAGTAAATGCCTTTTGGGTGTGTGTGTGTGTTGGCCTAGCGATAGGGGGTTAATGCCTTGGACCAAAGGTCCCGGGTTTGAGTCCTCCGTGGCACGATCTTTAAATTTCATGTTAATTAAGTTCTAAAAAAAATGCCTTCTGGGTTTCAACTTCTAATTGTCTGAGACATTGATACCGCAGTTCAGAAGAAGGGTTATGTGGACTTGCATGATATGGCAAGGGAAGACAGTCTGTCATGTAAATATGGGTACACTCTTCCAAAGGATCCAACCTGTAATTCGCTCTGCAGTTGGACAGCAACAGATCCATCAACATTTCTGATTCGTGGAAAGACCTATTTGGATGACAGAAAAAAGGTTGTATCCCTTTCTAGAGTTAGAATTTGCAGTATAACTACATTACTTTAGCTCCGGTAAGTGGTATTATAATAGATAAAAAATATGTTCATATCTTAGATACAGTGTAGTATAATACTGAAAGCATTATATTAGGCTGAAGATTGTGTTGAGACTTGAGTGATGAAGGCATTTGCGTCTTTTTATTTTCTTGGAATTTTGATGGTTGATGGTGATTGCTTAGTTTTATCCTTTCTTTTGAAGAGAAATTTTAATATGAATTAAGTTACCTTGAGTTGTAGCAGTGCTATTGCAGTTGCTGAAACTGGAATTATTATTGCTAACCAACTAGGCCCAAATGTTGTGTTGCTTTGGGTTATTTATATATTTATCATTTTTGATTACCACAGTGATGCATTTGGCCATCTGTGTAATACTAACTTTTCATTAACACGCTCTGTATTCCCAGATTAAAGCAAAAGGCACATTGATGGAGATGGTAGGTGCTGACTGGTTGAGATCTGACAAGAGAGAAGATGATCTTGGTGGACGGCCAGGGGGCATAGTTCAGGTCTCGGTGTTATTTTTTGCACTTGCTTTTCTCTATAATTTATACACTCATTCACCTCTTCCAAATTTGCCTAGTGAAGCGTTATTGGCCCGTAGATAAAAATGAAATATTTTTACTATGCAGAAATATGCTGCTAAAGGGGGGCCAGAGTTCTTTTTTATTGTGAATATACAGGTGAATTAAATTAAGGTTTTTATTCTTCTATTTTATTTTGAGCAATTCCTTTGTTGACTTCAGTCTTAAACTTTATATTTTGTTGGCTTAGGTTCCAGGTTCAACAACATATAATCTTGCTTTATACTATATGATGAGCACTCCTCTAGAAGAGGCTCCTCTGCTTGAGAGCTTTGTAAAAGGAGATGATGCTTATAGAAATTCTAGGTTCAAACTCATACCATATATTTCGAAGGTTTGTTAGTCTTCTTTTTTATTTGTTTTTCTGCTTTTTTTCTTATGGGGTTCACAGCTTTTATTCATTATTCAATTTTTATCCTCCATTTTCTTTATTCAATTGGAGCACCCATTATTTGATCTTTTCAATCATGATGAAGCCTGACGTGCATAATCAATATTACTTTGTGTAAATGGCTGATGAGTGCTGCCTTCTAATGTTTCTGAAACGAGGTTAACTTCTTAGGCTCCTGTTGACATCATTAATTCATACAACGATTGTTATTGTATAGCAATTTGTTTCCTTGTTTCTTTTCATATTCTTTTATTTAGTATTAACTATGGATAATGTCATGAATCTCTTGCCAAATGTGGATCTCAGACTTGATACCCATACAATCTGTATCTCAGGGTTCATGGATAGTGAAACAGAGCGTTGGAAAGAAGGCATGTCTGGTGGGACAAGCATTAGAAATTAATTATTTCCATGGGAAGAACTACCTCGAGGTATCGTATGAAAGAGCTTACTTATGGGCCATTGGTCTTTCTATTCTATTCACATTCTTTGACATTGTTCGTATGCTGGAGGCATTGTTAGGACTAGGGATGGCAAATGACATGATTTCCAATGTGACTTCTCTAAATTATTCCCAAGAGCATGTAATAGATATAATTAGAAATACTCCGTATATATCAAGCAATTCCAGTCTTCGTTAGGTCGCCATTAGGGGTGGTGCTTAATGGAACCTTTTGTGTTCTCTTAGAAAGGAAATTAATTGTGTTTATACAATGGTAAAATCATGTTCATCAAATAGTGCATGAACATCACAGTCATGATGGTACTTATGTGAGTTTGTGAAATGAGAAATTTAACTGACATGTTCTATAAGTACACCTTATACACCTTGAATAACAATGTCAACTAATTTACAGCTTGGGGTCGATATCGGCTCCTCAACTGTTGCGAGGGGTGTGGTCAGCCTTGTTCTTGGTTACCTCAACAATCTGGTCATTGAAATGGCATTCCTAGTACAGGTAAAAACCTTGTTGATGAAATACGTTGATCTCTCTCTCTCTCTCTCACTCTCTCTCCTCTCGCCTGGTGCATTATAGAGTTGCTGCAGTTCAAGCTAGCAATTATTCTTACAACATTATTTTGTTATGCAGGCCAATACACCAGAAGAGTTACCAGAATATCTCATAGGAACCTGTCGTCTCAACCATTTGGATGTTGCTAAATCAATACTAGTAAAACCGTAATCCACACCAAGGAAAATTCATACTCCGTATTTCTTAAAAATACACACGATTACTGCTGAAATCACCAAGATTGTGTTGGAATCACATTGATAACAAATGGTTGTAATGTGAATGATGTTCTCGATCGCTAGTTATGATTCTTTTCATTCCCCAATCGGCAGTTTATTTTCGTTGCTGTCATATCGTGAAAAAACTTACTGTTTCTTCATATACTGTATATAAACATTTCTGGACTGAATCTTGATATGAAATGTTTCACCATTCCATTTGTCGTTATTTGACTTTTTGAAATTCAAGCTCGATGCGATTTAGAAGATTTAGTACAAGTTCTTTGAATTTTATGTCAGTCTTATGCAGTAGATAATTAAAATTATGTTCATAGATTTGCAGAATAAACGTCCCGGAGGATTTGGAGGCCTATTATTAAATCTCATGGTTGATTGTGATATTGTATTGTTATCTTCATCAATGATACAAGTTGTCGTTTTCTTCAATTTTCTTTTGTTTTAATAATTAATTGTTAAAGTTCAATGAATGTTAATTTTGTAATGTTGTATGAGGTGGCATAATTACTACAAAACTTATTTATTTATTTATACTGTTACACATATTTTGGTAAAATGTGCCCTCAGATTGATTGTAATATAGAAGAAAAAGGTGACACCAATATAAATGGTTGAGATAACTGGACGCAATGTATGCTTCATTGTCACGCTGAATTAAAGGGTCGTGATTAGAAATGATTGTCTATTAACAATTTCAAAATTTTTTCTCTTAAATACAAAGTTTTTCTGGAAGCAATAATGCTAAGGGGGCCATCTGTAGTTCTTTACATAGTTCAGAGTAATAGGGTTTTTTTTTTCAGCCGATGCCCAACCCTACTACTTCTATATTTGCATGTGACATGTTGGGATTTTTAATTCACCCATAAATTCTTGTTGGTTTTGAGAAATATGTATGAGTGGCTCTCCATCCCCTACCATTTAATACAAGACCAGTAATAGTACTATGTACATAAACATCACATATGGACAATCTTGATTTATTTGCCTCCGAATCTAATCTTCTTTTTATCATCTCAATCATACAATTATTTTCTATATATATATATGTATGTATATATTTGTCGCATGCATCATAATACATTTAATCTCATGGTAGCTTATAAGTGAACTTAGTTGATTAAAGATGTTTTAATTGCACTATTTCTTGAAGATTTAGTGAAACACAAGATAGTAATGCAAATTTGCTATCAGTTAGTTGTGATGATTGGTCCACTTTGCTTGGTAATCATTAATTTCAAACCCATAAATCATGAGTGATCCATCACACCTATAAATTATTGGCCCCCCCATCATGCCAGCCCAAAACAATTTTTTCAGATAAAAACTATTAAGGGGGTTACAAGGTCAAATTGGTTTTACTTTTTTCATTTTTAAGGAAGGAACAATTCTTTCATTCCTCCATATTTAACTAATTTTACATAATATGCACTCCAGCAACCATGACAAGCAAAAGACAATTATCAAATTTTACAATGCCTTCTAATCTTGAAAAGAAATATCCACTCGTAATTTTTACTTATGCATAAATGAAATCGAACTCGTAAACATCTCAAGCTACCAAAATTAGTCAAAGTAAATCCGGATATTTCATATTTGAGTCATCAAAAATTAAAAAAAGATAAACATTTATGAAGGAGAGAGAGAGGGTGGGTCCTTTTTCTTTTTTTTCTATTTTTTTTTAAAAAAAGGAGGGGGTGGAGAGAGATGGAAATATGGAATGTACTATATTGGTATAATGGTATAGCACTCTTTGCTTTGCTCACATTACAAGTCACACACACACACACCCCATCACTACGTGTGGGGTCACTTCACTCCTCAATACTCCGATGATAACATTCAAACCAAATGGGCCCACACCCACACCACACCCCCTCCAAAGAAAAAACTACATCACATGCAAGACCACCGTAGCTACCATGCACCAGCGACGCACCCAATAACCATGAAAAAACCTTTTCATTTTTCCTAAAGTAAAACAACGTAATTGTGCTTGCCTTTTTCCCCCATTAAAGTCCAATTGTACAGTTCAGACAAAAGCCCACATTCTATCTTCTTACCCTATCCCTCCCTCCTCCCTCCCCTTCCCTCTGCTGAAAAACCCTTTCTATTTCTCCCAAAAAAAATTGAAAACAAATTCTAATGCAAAACCCAATGGATTGAAAAGGGTTTTTAAGTTCCGTGTTCGCCCCACCATTTCTTAGGTACGCTCCAATTTTCGCACATTTCCCCTTCTGGGTTTTCATTTTCACTGCGAAAGTTTGCATTTTTATTTTTCCTTTGTTTGTATTTCGTCCTTTTTTTCTTGTGGCTGCATGCGTTGGTGTTTTTATTTGTATTCTGTTTCGTTGTAGAGTGGGTGAGGTTAAATGGGTTCTTAGGATAATAGGATAGGATAATTTTATTTTATTTATTTTTACTTTTACTTTCCCCCTCTGCTGAAGATTTCTTTATGTTTTCATGGGTTAATTGTTCGGAGTTTTTCTCCTGAAGCAAATTGCTTGTGTTTGGTGTTTTTATTTTCCTGTAGCAAAATGGAGGCTGTTTTCCGTATTCACCTAGGTTTTTTTTAGGGCAAATGTTTATGGGAAGTGTAGCCGTGTTTTGGTGTATGCAAAACGGTGTCGTAGTTCTCTAAGAAGAGAAAATAATGAAAACTTTTTTCATAAAATTTAAAAAGTAACAAAAGATTTTAGCGCTTTTATTTTATTGAACGGTGTATTTTAATTTGAGATGTTGAAAAGTTTCCTTTTTTTTTTTTTTGAAAAGGAATTATTTGTGTAATTCGTAACTATATTTACAATTTGCTTTAATACCTAATTCAATATATATCTCTATCCAAATTCCAAATTCAATTAATTCAGCTTCACTAACCGGAAACATAAATAAAATATCCAATCCTTTTTATTTAATAGTATATGTCATCGATGATTTTAGGATAAATAGCGTTTTTATGCATAAAATCACAAATCTTAATCTTCTTTTAAGTTGCCATATAAACTCAAAAATCTTGTATACCGCGTCATCTAACCAATAATACAATCGACATCCACTTAATTTGGCCAATTCTTGAACCGTGATTGGCTGAGGTGACGTCAGAGACAATCGCTCTAGAATCTTCCATATAATTAATTCAAGTCAATCCACCATTTAGGATCTTGAAATATCTACAAACTAGAGAGAATCTACACGGCTACCTTAAAAAAGTTTGCATCTTTCTATCTTGCATTTCTTGATAAGGACATATATGTTGGTACTTTTTGTCGTTCCCGTACTGCTGCTGGTACCGAGCGTTGACTAAGTAGATTCTGTTTGACAGAACATAGAGTTAAACTATGGCTAAGGTTGACCCCTATGGTTGCTGGGATGGAGCCATTGATGCTGTCGCCGGAGACGAAGAGTTGGAGAACATGCTTGGTAGCATATTGGACTTTCCCGATTTTCCGATGGAAAGTTTGGAGGGAGATGGTTTTGCCGCGGATTGGGATGCTAGCAAGTCGCAGTACCTTGGACCTATTCCCATGGATGTGTTGATGGGACCACCCAAGATCGAAACTGGACCTCCTCTGGTTTCCATGCATAGACCAGTTACCCTCGTGAGTTCTTATCATGCAATTTCTATCTTTATTTGATGTGTTGGTCTATGCTACTACTGCCGATTGTATGTTTTTCGAATATGAATTTTCCGTACAATTCGCGCATGGTATACTTTTTGGAGAAACAATTAATTGTTCACAGAGCATTGTTATATGCTGCAATTTGTGCCTATAAAGCCTGGAGCATATGTTTCTTTATAGAAAAGGCCAAATGCTGGCCTTTTTTAATTTATTTTTATTTTTTTGTCTTTCTGCATGAGAACCAAATAGTTAAGCCATAGAATCCCAATCAATTTCTGGCGGTTAAAAGATTCAAATAGTGGAGTTGCATTATATGCATGGGGAATGAATTCGAACCATGCCTTTCTTGATTACCAACCATACAAATTGTTTTTTATTCCCTTTGGTTTCACTCAATTTAGGATCACCATAGGATGATGAGTAAAAACCATAAGCTATAAAGTGGTGCCCAATTGTATCATTCGATATCCTCTCTTAAGGATTAACCTACACGCCAAGTGGTCCTTAATTGTCTTCGTCTTTTCCCCTATAGGACTAATCTTGTTTAGGCACCTCTGTAAAAATATATATGTGTAGCTTACATTCATTTGTGACGAAATGAGACTAAAATGTGGTTTCAAGTTGTCAAACTCCTTTTAAGGCCATGTTAATAGTCTTTTGGTTCTAATTAAATAACTTGTATACTCAATATGCATGTAAAATGTTACAAGAGTTGATTGGCTCTGCTTCTCTGCCATGTATCAGTTTTCAACTTTGTGCCTTTGATCTATTCTTACTACGTCCTTGTTTTCCACAATTGATGATCAACCCTGTGAAGATCAACACAGCTCCCGAGGCAAAGCAGCATGCCTATAATTTTGATGATGCCGAAAGCTCATTTATCCGTCGACAGCACAAATCAACTGAGGTCCACACGTTCCAGTCACAAAGCCCTGTTTCTGTGCTCGAAAGCAGCACTTCCTCATTGGCTGGGAAAAGCTTGCTTAAGCCTCATATCACTAAACGAACACGATCCAAACGAGCTCGACCATCAGGCATGAGTCCATGGCTCCTCATTGCACCCTTCCTCTCCACCTCCGGAAAGACTCGGGAAGCCAAGAAAACAAAAGAGAGGCGAAAGAAACTGCCAAATCCGCCTACGGAGGACTCCGGAAGCTCATCTCAGCCATCAGATCATGCCTCAGCTCAACCGCGTCCCACCAAGAAATGCACTCACTGCGAAATTACAAAAACGCCCCAATGGAGAGAGGGCCCTTTGGGCCCAAAGACACTCTGCAACGCGTGTGGTGTCCGCTACCGGTCCGGCCGGCTCTTCCCGGAATACCGACCGGCTGCGAGTCCGACATTCGTGCCATCGCTACACTCAAATTCCCACAAGAAGGTTGTCGAGATGAGGAGCAAAGGGAAGAAAATTGAGGGGTCCATGTCTCCACAGCTCGAATTCATTCCGGTGAGTAGCTATCTGTTTGATCCTATTTGCTGAAACAGATGATGACTGCTTTCTGTTTTAGTTAGGTAACCAGTTTAGTCCCTAGCTTTGTTTTAGTTCTTTAGTTCTTTTCTTTCTCGAGGTCCGTTTTTCTTGCAGGGACTTAGGGTAGAATCTTGTAAAAAAAGTTGAGTCGGGTCGAGTCCAGCTTAGGGTAGGATAATTTTCTCTAGATTAGTGTTAAGAAGAAGCTGGGACCTGCAGCAGGTGGTGAGAATTGAGAGAGAGAGAGAGTTTCAGTGATGTTATATGCTTAAGTGGAGATACTATTTGTCTTCTTTGAGAACTTGCTCAATTTTTCCTCTTCTTATATTTCATTCTTTCACATTCTTCTTTCCAATCAATTGCTAATATTTGTTTTTCTTGACTGCTTTTTATTGTTATTAGATACGTATTAAATACTGTATTCATTTATGCAGAAGTAGATAAAGATTACAAATTAGAGTTTTGGTTGTTTTCAAAAATTAAAATTAAGTAGCAAATCATTGGACGTGTGATATTATGAATGGTTATTATGCACACTGCATTAGCTTGGGCTGGATTGGAAGTTGCATTGTTCGTTGGTGACAGTTACGAAGTCTTTGACCAAGTTATCTTAACATTTTAATATCGCCAACTCAAAATTGTCTCGGTTTTGGGTTTTTGGAGCGTTTGGTAGGTTGTGCGTTTTTCTAAAAAAAAATGTAAATTAATAGCAAATCCTAAGGTTTACTATATACTACTCTACCAATATTAATATTATTTGAGTAAAAATTGTAATTTTCTTGGAATTTGAAAATTTACTACCCTCCATGTTCCTGTTTCAGAATGTGTCACGTTAGATAAGTTGGCATGTTTAGTCACTTTGTGTACAAAATGACATGTATGTCTTTATTTTTGTCAAAAAGTAATACTCCATGTTGATTTTATTATCTAATACTCTACCAATTCATTGTCCGCTTTTCGTTTTGGGAGATACTTGCATCAACTCAGACTCACATTGTGGTCCATTTAATATTTTTATAAGGCTTTTTTATTTTGGGTTGTGGGCCAAGTGTATTAATTGGGTCAGATGATTTGTTTTGCTTTCAAGTTTTGTCCATATTATAACTAATACAAATCTTTGTCTTTTATTTTAGTCTGTTACGTATTTCTTTTTTGGCCTATACCTCACATAAATTCTAGTCATATTAATGTGGGGCTCATGTTTCATTCTCAATAAAACCAAATATCATCTTAAAACATGTGCCCTCTTCATAGGCAATGAATTGGCGGATGGATGGAGAGAGTATATTAATTTGTTTCATCAATATAAAAAAAAAATCGTGATAAAATAATCAAAACATAAGTGGTGTCATGAAAGATGTGCACAGAAAGTGACTAGCATACCATCCATCTTCAAGTCCAACTCCCTATACAGTATCTACATTTCTTGTTCTCCGTTTTTGTGTACTATCAACATCATATTTTTCTAAATTCTCTCGTGTACTCTTAATATCCCCAACTCCATAATCTGAAATCTCTCGATTCCGTCATCCATATTTCCGTTTCTTCCTTTCCAGCGGCCACCACGGCCGCCGCCGACCACCGCATTGCTTGTTTTAGTACAGAAGCAACCGCCGCGGTCTAGCACCGCCGCTGTCTCATCGTGTGCCAACACCTAACATTAGATTTACTACTTTATTCCCCCCTCACAATTAGAAGATCAACCACTTTCTTATCCTTCTGATATATATGTTTTCTATTTCTAATTCCTTCCCGACACTGCAGACATTATAACTCTCATTCCTTATTTATCATAGATTTTATATTTCTTTACGGGCATGTTTTTTTTTTACCCATCTAACATAATGAATGTCAAATTATACCCATTTGGACCAAAATGTCCTTAATGAGTTGATTTTGACTGATTTTTTGACTTTTCTTTTTTTAAAAAAATTATGCTTTATTTTTTTTTAATTTCTAATATTTTTTGTATTGGGACTATTTGGTGCTAGACTATTAGCACCAAATACTCCCAATAGTTGAATAATGTTTTTGGTTTTTTTTTTTTTTTTTTGAATTTTTTTATGTTTTTTTCAAATTTATTTTTTCAAATCTTACGATTGTTTTTAATTTACGATGTTTTTTTTGGACTGGAACTATTGTGACTATTAGCACCAAATAGTTCCAATAGTCCCAATAGTTGAATAATACATCAGAATTGTGACTATTGGGATTATTAGCACAAAATAGTCCAAATACGCTTAAACAAGATGAAGAAATCATAATTCATAAATTGGACTATTGAGACTATTAGCACCAAATAGTCTCAATAGGCCCAAACAAGATGAAGAACTCATATGTCAGAAATGAGACTATTTGGACAATTAGCACCAAATAGTCTCAATACGCTCAAACAAGATGAAGTAAATCCTAAATCATAAATGAGACTATTAGGAGTATTAGCACCAAATAGTCTCAATAGTCCCAAAATCAGAACTGTGACTATTAATCACAATAAAATCAAAACTGCAACCCCCAATCCAGTAAATGAAATTAAAATAAAATCATGATTTCAATCCAAAAACTACATAGTGACAAACAAGATGAAGAAATTCTAATTCAGAAATGAGACTAAAATGAGACTTTTGGGACTATTAGCACCAAATAGCCCCAGTAGGCCCAACTTCGAGCAGCAGTACCAGATCTGACTGTCGATGATAAAGAGAAATCACCGGAGGAAGCATATCTGGCCGCCGCCGCCGCCGTTGAGCACTCCGATCCAGAGCAAACCTTCCTGATCTGACCGTTGCCGCCGCTAAGCACTCCGATCTGCCCCATCTTCACCATCGGCGTCGCGAAATCGAGAAAATGAGGAAGAGGTAGAGAGACGATAGAAAAAAAAAAGAAGAAAAAAGAGGAATCGCTAGATCTGGACTCGAGGTGGTGGTGCTGGGCCTCCACACGAACCGGATCTGGAGCGTCGAAGGAGGAGCAATGGCCGGAGGCGACGCAGGGGCAGGGCTGCCTTCCTGGAGTCCCCGAGATCTTTTATAGGACTTGACCGACGAATGATGGCAGCGGCGGCGGATGTGGACGCCGAGTGCCGAGATGACAGCGTGCAGCCGCGTCGGGCTGCGGTGGCCGGATGTGTGACGGCGCAGGATAAGTAGAGTGGAGAGAGAGAGAGAGAGAGAGAGAGAGAAAGTGTGTGTGTGTGTGTTCAAAATGAAAAATAGAAAGGTGAAATATGATTTTGTATTTTGTTTCAAATTTAGGTGAGGGTATTTTTGTCCAAAAAGGCAAAAATTTGATGTTAATGAATATTATTTATACTTTTTAAGTTGGTGGGTATAATTTGACATTTGTTAAGTTGGATGGGTATGGATATACATTATCTCTTTCTTTATTACTACATATATAATTTGAGAGTTATTCTTTACGCGTATGTATTTATTTAATTTTTAGAATTTTACCTAAATCATAGATTAAAGCTTATAATATCTACTTGTTTAAAACTGGAATAACAAAGAAACTGTTATAGGTTAATTCATGCTTAATTGCTTAGTACAAAACATATATGGAGAAAGGAAATTAAAGCAAACAAAGATTTTGTTGAAATTGAAATAGTTAGATTTGCAGGGAATCCAACATTACGTTCATTAATAACTTTGGTGGCTATAATAAGCCCATATAAATCTTTTTGGGGGCCCGAGAATAATGCATGGTCATCCCTTAAAATACTATTGGAGAAAAGTTATCAATCTCTCGAATCTCGTCGGATTATTTATCTGAAGTGAAATAGCAAGCCCAAACTAACTTTTTTTTTTTTTTTTCCTTTACGGTCCTGAATGCGAAAATCAATCTCTTTCCTTCTGCATTGGTTCTAATTCACAAATGAAATTACATGAATTATGTGCATGTTCAGATTTTGCTATGAATGGGAGTGATTTTTTTTTATTTTTTCATGTTGTGCAATTTTATAAAGAAGTGTGGTGGTCATGCATTTTTGTTTTGTTGTGCTTTGAATTATAAGTAGCTTTGAATAACTAATAATTTTATTTTTGATTAATTTAAAATTTAAGTGAGTTTCTCTATTATTAAACGAATTATTTCTAAGGAAAAAAACTAGTAACATTAAATAAATATTTTCTTCTTAAACATTATTAAGGGATTTTATGTCATTTTTATGTTTTCTATTTTAATCTAGAGTATAATATTCCCTACCAAACACAAAATTTAACATATCTGACTTTTTAATTTCACCTACCAAACACAAATATAGATAACTTATCTCACTTCCTATTCACGTTTGTTATCTAGGTTTTATTAGTCCTATCATATCTTACGTTCCCTACCAAAGGCAGCCTTAGTCCAATTATTCAAAATTGGGCATTTATTACCTTCTTTTTGGACTTCAATTAATTTTATTTGGGCAACCCAATTTTATTTATTTTTAAATCTAATTTATATACATAAAGCAATTGACATCAAATGTATTAAGTCCAATATCAAATACTTGTTACAAATCCTACTCCTAATAAAAATTGTGTCCTTAAAATTTAAGTAATATTCCAACGGTATGTTTGGATATTGTCTCATATTTATATCTTCTAGTTCTCATACTTCACCATTTTTATTTACGATCATAAACTATTTGTTTTGAAAATCATTATCCTTTCCCTCCAACACTCTCGCAAATTTTCTTATAATTATAGCTAGTTGCGTTAAAATATTGTGTCAATAATATAAATTATATGACCGGCGAATGTATCAAATCTCTTAAAAACAAGAGGGGCTCATCGTCACTCCCTCCGTCCATTGAGAGTGATGTGTTATTAGTGATATGAATTTCAATTTAAAAAAAAAAAAAAAAAAAGTAAGTGGGATGGTTGGTGAATTTTTTTGCTTGGTGTTCACTATAACTACGTGAAATTATAAAATATTGATTTTTTGTAATTAATGAAAAAAGAGGGATATAGAATATAAGGAGTGTGTGGATCATGGGCTAAAATAGAAACACTATTTTTTTTTTTTTATCATGCAAACACAACACACACACGCATTCGAAGTGACTCGAACCCCCGATCTCTTAGATGTAGGATGAATATAGATATAGAATGTACATGATATTCTAGTATATATGTTTTTGTCACAAATTTACTAAATATACCAAATATTACAATACCAGAGATTCGCATCATGGTTGATGATGTGAAAATGAGGTAGAATTTGTCAAATTTCACTGTAGAAAACATATTGTATATTATAGGGTTTTTTTCATTTTTTATTTCTAATTTATTTAAAAAATCATGGTACCATTGCAAAAAAGTATTATGTTGGGTTATAAAATGATATTTTTCCGTGAATAAAATTCATACAGGGTTAGCTAAAAAAAAAACACATAACGAGAACCACTTGGGATTTTATGTTCCAAATTATGTATTCCAAACATGTCTCAAATAATAGTTTTTAATAGTTTTATATACGATTTTTTTTTTTCAACAATTTGAATTTATAATGATCTAGATTAATTTTATGATTATTTTCTAGCTAGGGTTCGTCCATCCAATTACGGTCAATAATTTATTTTTAACATTTAATTAAATTTTTATTTATAAATGTTACTCCCTCCGTCCACCAATTGTTGACCCAAAATTTTGGGCGCGGAGTTTAATGTGTTTTGATGATGTATTAATAAATTAAAATGTTAAAATGGAATAATTTTAGGCTCATCTAATATTTTTAATTATATTAAAATGTTAAAGTGTTGAAAAGTAGAAAGATAAATTATTAAAGTATAAAAGTAATTATGGGGCCTACGTCCCAAAATAGAAAGGGTCAACAGATTGTGGACGTCCCAATATAGTATTAATATCAACAGATGGTGGACGGAGGGAGTATAATTTATATTGAAGATGTAGAAGTTGAAAGTTGTTTTTATTTTTTAGATAGTTGCTAGTTTGTCTTAGTTGCTAGAAACGTGCTTTTGTTTTTAGTTTAAATAGTAGTTCTCTTCTATTCTGTAAATAACTCTTCACAATGCAGCAATTAAGAATTGAGGAAATATACACAAATACCTATTCAACACTAAGTTTATTAAAGAATGCCTAGAACTTAAGAAAACCCAAAATCTACCTAAAGTTTCAAAAATGTCCCAAAAATACCCCTACATCTATCCTCTCTCCTCACGTTTTTCCATCTGAGAAAGGGGTCTTATCTCCTCACTCATCTTCTTCTCTCACTTCTTATCTCTTCCCATTTCTGCTTCTCTCCTCTGAGAAAGCTGGTGGCGGAGAACGCGGTGGTGGTGTTCGCTCGGAAGGGGTATTGTATGTGCCACGTGGTCAAGCTCTTGCTGTACCATATCTGAATTTTCCCCTCCACCGTCGATGTAGTTGCTGAAGCTTGCAAGAAAGCCGTCGTTGTTGTGGTTGATGGAAGAGTTTATGGGAAATCAAAGATGAGTCGCCTCTTTTTGTTTTTTATTTTTGGAGTTGGAGTTGTTTTGGGATTCAAAGGTTAATTAATTTCGTGGAGTAATTTGTGATTTTTGATTTTTTGAGAGAAGTTGATTCATTTGCATTGATGTGAAAAATGGTCAATTTTTTTTTATTTTTTTTTATTTTATTTTTATTATTTTTTTCTTTCTTTCTTTTGATAATTTGATTCATTCACTTCCACTATATTGAAGTGACAATTTGTTCTTTAGCCTCCTTTTTTTCTATAGAGAAGTGATGGAATTGGCACCTCTTTGTTTCAATTGGTTTTGGTGATGGTGGGAATTTTGTAGTTTTTTGTTCGATTCTTTCACTGCACATGAAATTAAAGTGATCCAAGTTGGAAGCATAGGCTAGATTGTGTTAGTTTAGGGTTGTGATGTTCTTTTGTTTAAAGTTTTTGTTGGTTTGTAATTGTAATGTTTTGTTATTAGATATGTGTGATAGTTGTTGTATAAATTTGGTAATAAATTGAATTTTCTTATCAAGTTAGTGGTAAGAAATTTACGATCACACGTACGAATGTGGTCTCATTGTGAATATTCTTATCAAACGATTTAGAGAAGTTAGAAATTTGACAAATTCTTACTAAGTGAATATGTCAAATTAATAAAACCACAGTAAGGACGGTAAGAAAATACGAATCCTACTAAATGATAGGTAAGAAATTGGATTTTTTTTATCCAGTAACATACAAATTTAGAATCACATATACAAATTAATAGAAACACAATAAAGATGGTAAGAAAATACGAACTCGCACAAAATAATAGGTAATAAATTAAAATTTCTTACCAAGTTACGGGCCACACGTACAAATTTTCGATCACGCATACAAATAATTAAAACACAGTAAAGTTTCTTACCAACTTGTAAGAAATTACAAATTCGCACTAAATAATAGATAAGAAATTGAATTTGCTCACTCACATACAAACTTATGCACACATACAAATTAATAAAAGCACAATAAGGATTAAGAAAAAATACGAATTCATACCAAATTAGAGGTGAGAAAGGAAAATTGCTACCTAAATTTAGCTACTCATACATATTAATAAACATAGTAAAATTTCTTACCAAATTGTAAGAAATTACAAATTAGCACTAAACAACAGATTAGAATTTGAATTTGCTTACTAACTCATATATAAATTTATGATCACGCATACAAATTAATAAAAATACAGTAAGAATTGTAAAAAATATGAATGCATACCAAATAGTAGGTAATAAATTGAATTTGCTTACCATCTCACATAACGATCATGTATACAAATTAATAAAAATGCAGTAAGAAAATGAAATTTATAACCAAAGTTAGAGATAAATAAAAAAAATTAAGATTTCTTACCAAGTTATGGCCATTCATACAAATTTCTTTACCAAATGAATTGTTATAATATAAGAAATTGTCAAATACTTACTAAACTCGTTAAAGAAGGTAAGAAATTGATAAATTCCTACCAATCAAATTGGAGAAGGTTAGAATTTGACAATTTGACAATAAACAGTAAAAATAGTGAGAAATACGAATTTATTACCAAGTAATATGTAAGAAATTGAAATTTTGTAATAGTTCTTGTTGGTAGTTCTTCTTGTTGTCTTAAAACTTAATAAAACTGTATTGTTGGCGTTAAAAATTGGTAAGAAATTGACAATGCTTACTAGGTTATGGGATACACGTACAAATTTAAATATCATACCAAGTTAGAGGTAAAAAAATTCAATTTATTATTGGTAATAAATTGAAGAAATTGAAATTTCTAATCAAGTTACGACCATAGATACAAATTATAAAAACACAGTAAAGATGATAAGAAAATATGAATTCTTACCAAATATTAGGTAAGAAATTAAAATTTCTTACCATGTCATATACAAATCTACGATCATACATACAAATTAATAAAACTACATTGAGGATGATAAGAAAATACGAATCCGCACTAAATAATGAGTAAGAAATTAAAGCTTCTTACCAATCAAATTTAAGAATGTAAGAAATTTACAAATTATTACCAAACGTTTTAGAATTGTAAGAAATTAACAAATTATTACCTTAAAAACATAAGAAATTATCAAATTCTGATCTGCACCGAAAGTTACGGCTACAAATACAAATTTATGATCACACATACCAAATAAAATATATACTAGTAAGAATGGTAAGAAAGATAATAAATATCAAATTCTTATAAAACGAGTTGATGTTGGTAATAAATTGAACTCTATTGTTAGTGTAGAAATTTGGTAATAAATTAAAATTTCTAACCAAAAGTAGAAGTAAGAAATTAAAATTTCTGACCAACTATAAATTTACGAGCAGACATACACATTTCGTTCCTAACAACTTGACAATTATTACTAAATTATGGGACAACATAAGAAATCATCAAATTCTTACCAAACGAGTTGGGAAATGTAAGAACTGACAATTTCTTATTAAATTATTTTGGCATTCCTAATAGTAAAAAAAGAAAAAAAACCAAAACGGAAAACAAAAAATAAAAAAGAACAAAAAAGAAAAAAACATAAAAAGGAAAAAAAAAAGAACTGAAAAAAGGAAAAAGAAAATGAAGAAGGAAAAAACTGAAAAAATAGGAAAAGAGAAAAAAAATATATATATATTTTTTTGGAAGAACAGGGAAAAAAAAGGAAATGAAAAGGAAAAATAAGAAAAGGAGAAGAAGTGTCTGTGTGTGCGTGTCTTGTGAAAGAGAGGTAGTGTGTGTGTGTGAGAGAGAGAGAGAGATAAGGAAAGAGTGAGAGAGTGTGTGTTTGTGTGTGTGTGCGAGTGTCAGGTGAGTGGGAGAGGGAAAAGAGATGCCCATGGGTGTGTACAGGTGATAGAAGAGAGGAAGGGGAAAAGAAGGGGTATTTTAGTCCTAGTAGTAAAATTTTAGGTATATTTCTAGTTTTCTTAAGTTCTAGGTAAAAGTTATCTTAGAGCTAAATAGGTAGATAGTTTTTTACCTCTTAAGAATTTGCCCTAATTTCATTTCCTCTCGGTCTCTCTTTCTCTGTTTCTTTCTCCGCAATTCTCTTTTCTTCCTCTGCAAACTATATTGTCATGTTGCTTCCACAATTTCAACATGGTATCAAGAGCCTAGGTTGCCGATGTGTTCTTCTTCTATCTTCCATTTCGTTTTTCTCTATAATTTTTTTTGTTCGATTGAATCTATCGCAATAGTTCGGATCTGAATTAATTGAAGGAGTTCTTCAAGTTTCTGGTCTAATGTTCGTTGTTTTGGTGATGGTTCTGCACCGATTTGTTCTGTTCGAAGATGTAACGTCCCGTACTTTTCTACCTATTATAGAAGTTAAATTATGAGAATAAAGGAAATTATCCGCTTTTAGTGATTGACTTTCCCTTCTATATAATAAAGTTCTCTAGAAGAAATTCTATAGTAGAATCAAGTAGCCACTTGATTGAAATATTTTGACTAAGTAGTTAATTATTGCTTTGATTACAATTTAGCAAGTTAAATCGATTCTAGCATCTCGATTAAATTATTTAAGAGTCTATTAGTGTTCGTTGTTAACGGGCCAAACCACCTTCAATTGGACCAAGTCATTAGCATATTGTGTACATGAAATAGGTGTCGAGGCCAATATAAAAGTTCTTAAATGGAATCGAGTAGCAACTTGAATTCATACTATTCTTAGTTTATCGATAAATAATCGATTTAGACGCTCAATTGATTTATTCGATTATTCGATTAAGTACCTCGATTATCAAATATCGTGATCATTAATTTATATTTTATTTTGGGCCAGGCCCATTAACTAAATTGACTATGGGCCAAGCCCATTACATAAATGCTTGTCTTTTGTTTAACCAAGCCCAATAGCTAATAAAGTCTTATTAGTCGAAAACATAAGCAGCAATTGAGAATAATTTATTCAACATAATGAATAAATAGGTTAAGTTACACATTACAAACAAAATTCTTCAAGTCAACAATGGTAGGCTATTGTGAATTAAATACATAAAGATTGCAAGGGGAAAAACATGTCTCTAATTCAAGGAAAGGAAACACATCTACAGTAAATCTACCTCATAAAATCAGCCACAGTACAACATCATTCTTGAGCAGTCGAAACCTGCAAAAAAAAGAGAAGATTTGAGGGGATTTTATGCAGAGAATTAATTATAGCAAGACCTACCATAGCAATACCTAAGAGGGTAAATACAAGGGCTACTCACTATCATATATACCCCTTACGCCAGCCGAGACTACACCATCTCATACTTTAGCAAAATCTGAAAAAAGAAAAAGAAAAACAAAGAGCACAAAAGAAAGTAAGAGTAGAAAAAGGGTTGTAGCAGCTGCAGCAACAAGGAGAAGCTGCGGCTAGCAAGGAAGGAGGAAGCTGCGGCTGTAGAGAAGAAAGGAGAAGAAGCTGCAGCACCAACCATTCACTCAACCCTCGACCCAATCCAACCAGTAAGTATACTACTTTTTCACAAGTAGAAGGTTGTGAATAACAAGCATAATAAGATGCAGTCATGATAGATAAAGCATGCCTAGAAATGGATCCCCAGTTTTAAGTGAAAAACACTTATTTTATAGCTTGAATAAACACCAATCAGTCTTTTAGTCCTAAGCATGAGACTAAATCTACACTACTTCAACTCTTAAAGTTTATCAAAGGAAGAACAAAGAAGTGAAACATGAATTCTGAAGTTGATTTCTTTAACTAAAACCACAGCTAGAGATATATATGTATATATGTATATAAACGCAATTAGAAGTAGAGCGAGAGAAGGGAGGAGGATCGAACCTCCGTCGAGGCTCGAAGCCCCGACGGCAGAGCATTGGTCGGACCGAGAGAGAGGCAGCCGCGAGCAGCAGCAAGCAGCGGCGACGATTCATCGTCGTTCACCGGAACCCGAAGACAGCAGTGCACCTCCATCTTGCCGCACCGGAACCTGCAAAATAGAGGAGAGTGAGAGTCAGTAATTAAACAAACAAGATTTTGGAAATTAATATTATGTTAAATAAATAGAAGTATTAAAATATATAGAGAGAGAGCCGGAAGAAGCCGAAGCCGCCGGAGCTGCCTCGTCGAAGACGGGCAGAGCTCGGCTGTGCTCCGGCTATAACAGCGACGCCGTCGTGGCACAGCATCCATGGTGAGCTCAGCGGCGGGTGCTGCACATGATGGAAGCCCCACCGTCGACCACCAGAGATAATGACGAAGACACAACGTGATTTGGGGAAAATAGAACGAGAGGAGAGGGAGAGTAGACAATAGCGAGACTGCAACCGGCGGCTTCACCGCCGGCGTGTTGGGAGAGGAAAAACGACGGAGGTAGAACAGAAGACCAAAGGATCGGCGCAGAGAGGGAGAAGAGTAGATCGATGTTAGAGAGAGAGAGAGGGTTGTCGGTCAATTGAAGAAGAAAGGGGGGGCTTAGGTGTTCATTCTTTATTAATTAAGTGAGCTGGGCCGGGTAGCGAGCCGGGCCACTGAAACGGGCCGCATATTCGGGCCAGCAAGGCATGGGCCGAAATCAGAGTTGGGTCGAGCTTGCTTATTCAGCTGGGTCGCAAGGATCTGGGCCGGAAATCAATTGGACCGGACTCAATTTTTCAGCTGGGCCGATTCATTTAATCAAAGGGCCGAATTAATTCTTTTGTTGGTTTAATTAATTTAATACCCAACACTAATTAATTATGTGGTTCTAGATATCACTAATTAAATTATATTACCCCCAATTAATAATTGTAGAGATTAATAGTTCACGAGAGAATTATTTTACGAGCTTAAAAGATTTAACTTATAGAAATAAGTTATTAACCAAGAAATGAGTTTATTAACTAAGAGTTAATAATCAAGGTTTATTTTGATTGAGCTAATCAACTAAACAAATAGAATTAATTATTGGGAAGCGTCTCAATTAATTAATATTTCTAAGTAAATAAATCAAATAATCGATTTATTTAGAAACAGTCGAATAAGCTATTTGTATAACTTGATTAATAATTCGAGCTTAGATAGCAGTGACGAGGTCACCCAAGAATTTAGAGTAATCATCGAAAAGACATAGAACTAGAATTATTCGATAAACATTTATCGTTCGAGTTAAGAATCTTATTGTATTCTTTCATCAAGGTCGAACGAAGAAGGAACAGTCGCCAAGGCGAAGCTAGAATTCAATAGCAGTAAGCAGAGTAAAGGAGGTGGACTTTCTCTTAAAACAAAGCATGTTTTATTAGTTGATATAGCTCTTTTAAAGATTGTCATGCCATAAAATATTTTGTTTTTGTATGATGCCTATCTGTTATTGGCTATGCCAATTGTTATTTAATCGAATTCGGGTCCTTGTATGGCGAGATGCTATATCTGGGCTAGTGTACACAAGTGGTCGACTCGCTTAGTGTGGCGATCGATCAGGTGACGAGTGAGGTGGCCACCTCCTCGGCACCATAGATCGGATATGGTTGATTACTAAAGAAATTTGACTGCAGTCACTTTTGAGAAATAAGAGATTTTAGTGAACATAGACTTTTAAGAAAAACCTTATGTTTCACTCAGTATATGGATGGCAATAAAATCAGTTTTGGGCAATGTGTTCACTGAGTACAATTTGTACTTAGCCCTGTACATTGTTTTTAATGTGCAGGTTGAGCAGGTTGAAGCGGAGTGACCGGCGGAGCTTTTGTCAATTTAGCGAAGATTTAGTTGTTGATAACTCTTGGTAATACATGTCTTCATACATGTATTTATAGCCATACTTCCGTAGCGTACACTCTGATGTTCTTAAAGTTCCTTTCGATTTAGATGTGTTCTGAGTCAGAATCATGACAAGAATTGTCCTACTTTATCAGTTATAAGTATCAGATTATCTAGAAATGAGATTGCCCTGAGAGTTGATTCAAGAAATGTTCATCATTTACCCACTATTTCAGATTCATATTTTATAGTCACGAATTTACCAAACTTAGCTATCGATTAGCAAAGTGCGGTCGTGACAGAAGATGCTACGCCGCTGCGTGCATCTCTAGTTCTTATGAATTAAACCGACTGGTATTGTCTCTCTCTCTTCAAGTTTGCGAGTTGGAAATTTTGATTTCGAAAATCTCTCAAATCGCAAGTTGCGATGTCTCTTTCTCTTGGATACGTTTCGGATGATTTTTCTCTGATCTAAGATCATCTCTCTCTCTTAATTTGTCTATTTCAACCTATGTTTGGTTGTTTTTTTTCTAATCTCTCTTTCTCTGAATCTACAATGATTCAAGTCTGTCTGTCTCTCTCCAAATTTGTGAGTTGCAAATTTTTGGTTCTGTAAATCGTGTGTTGCGATTTGTCTTCTCTTATTCAAGTTTATTTCCCAATCTATGATTGATTGGAGTCTTTGGCTAGATCTCCTATGAGAATCTAAGCTTCTCTCTCAATTTGTTCTCCAAAATAGCGAGTTGCGATGTCTCTCTTATATTAGATCTTCAAAAATCTAGATCTAATTTCTCTTTTGGTCTCTCTACTGTCTTTGGATCTATGTGGATCCAAGTTTGTTGTTCTTCACAAATTCATAAGATGTGATTTGTGAGTTTGTTCTTGTCTTATGATCTCCGATTGATATCGATCGGGGTTGTCTTTGGTTTTCATAGTATCTTAGCTGGTCGCTCTTTGTTACTTTGTTCAAATCATCTCTTCTTTCTAGCATGCTTCATTCCAAAGCTGCTATGGTTCTTGTTTTTCTTTTGTTGATGTCCTCACAGTGAGGGGGATCATGAATTTAGTCTGTAATTCTGTTGTGGCTGTTGCGTGAAAGTTTGATGTTCTAGTGTTGATTAGAGGATCTCTCCATCATTGGTTGTGTTCATGAAAGTGTCCTTACTTCTTGTTGAGGTTCAAAATTGTGTTTCTGCTAAGGGGGAGTACTGGTAATGAGTTGAATAGCATGAATAGCTGTTGTTGGATATCAATTGTTGATGATGAAGTTTTTGGTTGATGTAATTTTGCAAATAGTTTGATGGGATTTCCAGAATTTTTTGTTTTTCAATTCAGTGTCGCCATGAGTTAAAGTTTGCAGCTCTCATATGAGGATTTGGTGATCAAAATTCAGCCGTAGTATTCTTCTTCAAAGTTATTGCTGCTCTTTTGCAAGATGGTCTCCATTTCTTGGCTCCCATCTTGAGGGGGAGTATTGAAGATGTAGAGGTGGAAAGTTGTTTTTATTTTTTAGATAGTTGCTAGTTTGTCTTAGTTGTTAGAAACGTGCTTTTGTTTTTAGTTTAAATAGTAGTTCTCTTCTATTCTGTAAATAACTCTTCACAATGTAGCAATTAAGAATTTGCCCTAATTTCATTTCATCTCTTCTTCGCCGTCTCTCTTTCTCTGTTTCTTTCTCTGCAATTCTCATTTCTTCCTCTGCAAACTATATTGTCATGTAGCTTCCACAATTTCAACAATTTATTACTATAAATATTGGGACATCAAATTCAGTACTGAGGATACCATCCAAAGAAGAACAACCATGGAGAAAATATAATATGATTACCGCTGCATATCCATGACTATTATAAAGCAGAGAAAATATTAATTAAGAGTTGATAACCCTACAGTTGTTCCTAATCTCTCCATCCCCTCCGGTTAGGGGGCTAATGTTCCCCATTTTAATCATTGCATTAGCGAAGTCACAGAAGAAAACCGCAGAGTTGTTACTGTAGAGCTGCGCGATGGCTTTCGTCGTCGTGGCCGCCGTATCGTCGGAAATCAGCGCTTGATCTGACTGCAGAATTCCTCTCCCCTTGAAGAGATTGGCGAAGTAATTGTTGTCGAACAAGTCTCTAGATCTGGTGTCAAGCGCCACCGTGTTGTTGCCATCTCCGTCGGCGGGGCATGCCGACCTGAGCTGCGGAATGAGGCTGGTGTCGAGGGTGGCGTCCGGGGCGCCGCTGCCGCTGAAATTGGAGAGTCTGTCGGTGAAGAGCGCACATCTCGATATTCCGATTGTGTGAGCCCCTATATATATTGAGATCTCAATTAATTAAGAATAATTAATTAATAGACGAAATCATATACTCCCTCTGTCCATGGAGAGTAGACAAAAAAATTCTGACGCGAAGTTCAATGCGTTGTGATGATATATTAATAAATTAAAGTGTTAAAGTGTAAAAAGTAGAATAATTACGGGTCCCTCTAATATTTGTGTGTGTGTTAAAGTGTAAAGTTTTAAAGTGTGTGTATTGTGGGGCCTACTACCGTAAAAGAAAATTGTCTAAAGATAGTAAACATCCCGATATAATAGTAAGGAGTATATATTTATGGTTATTAAAAATATATATACCTGATAAAGCAACAGCATCAGTGGTATTTAAGCCGAAGGCAGCAAATTTGGAAAGGATTGAATCAAGAGATTCAAATGGAGAAGGAAGTGAATCTTCGGCGCCTGTTTGGTTTGAAACAACTCCATCTCTTCTTCCCAATAATACATTCCATGTTGGACCTCCACTCTACATCAATTACAAATTTTATTTATGTATTTTTTTTTTAAATGAAAAAAACACACTACTACTTTTATAGTTACAATCAATCAAAGTGAATATACTAATTTAATTTATGTACCAAGACAACCGAGTCTCGTGCAGCAAGAGTGAGAATATCTGCGCATGAAACGACGCCGCTGCATGCACTCTCCACTGCTCTTTTTATTGTGTCAATCACTTCATATCCTCTAGCTGAGTTCCTGTTTGGTAAAGCAAACTTTTCGCCCTCACTTCCATCCAACAACACTGATCCATCACACCCCTGCACCCAAAAAAAAACAACTCATATTCATTAATCATGTACACTACATATCATTCGTGTGTTCGTGTTCGTGTTTGTGTTCAAGATCAACTCTCGTTTACTCACATTGACGAAGCAATCGTGGAAATGGAGGCGGAGCAGAGAAGCGGCCATTCTCATCTCATTCTTTATCGCATTTTTAACCTCTTGCCGAACAATTTTTAGCAAATTCGGGCAGTTTTTAGAGTAGAAATCTGGACTTAGTTGAGACCTCACAACCACACACAACAACATTAGAATGATCACAAGAACCCTAATTTTGTATGACTTCTCCATCATCTTTAGTTTTCTCTAACTCACTCAACCAAATTTCTAGCTAGGTTTGTTTTTAAGTGATGATGATATACTATTGAAGTCAATTTATAGGCAAAATATTCACTTCCATTAACGTAGGATGAGTAAGAAATTAATGCATAGTAGTAAGATGGAAGGTTGACAAGACATTGCATGGTGAGCTTTTTTTTTTTTGTGTGTGTGTGTGTGTGTGTGAATTCAACCATGTGTGGCGGCAGTAAGTGCTCCAACTTATTGATTACTTATGATTTCTTTATGTCTTAATCATAACCTAAATAAAATTATTTCATAATTTTAAGGCTTGTGGGATTTTGTCTAAGGAAAGTGGAAAAATTAATTATATGGAATAGTATAGCATGCATGCTCCAAGACAATTCGAATACTGCACGATTCTTCATTAGATTCCACTCTACACCAATCACGCTTGTTTTCTATTTTATCTTTTAGCTTACTTTTTGACAGTGGGCGTAGTGAGCAACTCACCATATTTTAATTGCATCGGTACACTGCATCTCTATCTATACCTATATAAAAAAGAGTTTTGTGGCAAAATATACATCGTCTAAAATATCCTTATAATATATTTTTAAATAGGGGTAACAATGTAATATGATGTATTACAAGTTTAATATATTATAAATTTAGTTACTTAATTTGATTTAGCAAATCCCAAGCCTTCAGAAGACAATATTTCGATGTAATATGGATTTACATTGATAAAAAATTAGACTTTCACCAAGCAACTTTTATTGGTTGTATATTATCGTTGCTTATTTTGTCAATATACTTTTTCCCGTCGATCATATGTTAATTGTTTTTTTTTTTCTTGAGGGATATGTTAATTGATTATTGAATATGAAAGATTTTTAGATCCGAATTTGACTGAAATAATTTTCATAATTATAGCCAAAATAAACAATGTAATTCTATTATTAAATTATATTTACCATAAACTTAATAGATATTTATTTATTTATAATAATGTAATAACCATAACAACGACTTTGTCATTGTATTTTATGCATATTGTTTTTCCAGAATACTTTGGATTATGTGAGCATATTTTTTCTGTCACATCATACCAAATTGATGATTTATTTTAAATCTCATCAACAATTCTTAACATGTCACATTTATTTACAACGCCAAGTGACAATACATAAATACTACTATTAAACAACAATCAAAATAGTGTAATTGAAGTTAATATTGTGAACCGAATTAAAGTATATAAGAATTGAACATTCACTTGATATATCATCATTATATTTTGAAAAAATTGAACTCTAAATGAAAATATTATTAACGTAATACCGTCACATAAGTTATTTGGCACATTAAGTGCGCCCACGGTGAGCAAAGGAATATTCATGTATAGTTGGATAAGTAGAAAGAATTAAATTTATATTTCAAAATAATTTTTGTAGTTTATCACTAAGTTTTAAGAATGTAATTTTTTCGAAGCACTCAAGTACAAAATATTAGATAGACTGTTTATTATCTAACCTTTATATAAAACCTGACAAAGCTAATTTTAATTTTGTTGTAATAACCAATTTTTCTTAATTTATGTCATATCTCTGTCAAACTACGTGATCTGATTTATTTTTCAGACAAAATATTCAAGTACAATCTAATTCAAATAAATTTTACTATCTAACCACTTTTGTACAATGCATTTAAAATATTATTCAATAAATTTTAATATTTTGATTTTCCTTTAATTTGGATACTTTGATTTTCTATCTATTATGCCTTTTATTTGCTACTATTGCATGTATAGAATAATACTCAATGTTTATGCAAGATGATTATAATGCACATATTAAAGTGATTAATGAAGTTGTAACGATATTTGTAGGATGCCCGTGGACAAATATATATCATCAATCAATTAGGTTAGTTTTTATTATTTCTTAATCCTTAATTAAGCTAAATATATATAATCTCACAAATATATATATTTTAAAAATAAAAATGAATTTGTATACTATAGATGGTTGAACTTACAAGATTCAACTCTGATACTCTTTGCGACCAGAGCCAAGTCGGTGAAAATTGATGATAAGGAAACTTGTCACTTATAGCTGATGGAATCCAAAAGATGCAACACAACCATATAAAAGATGAAAATGAAGGAAAAGTAAATAAAAGTTAAAAATAAAGGTAAAACCAACAAAAGACGAACAAAAAAAAACAAAAAAAAAAAAAAACAAACAAACAAACAAACAAAAGATCAAAAAACACCACCAAGCAAATTCAAGCGGAAGGGGAAAAAAATCAAATATAGAGTCACAACATGATGAAGCAAGGAAAAAGAAAAAAGAAGAATAATTAAAAAATCTTTTGAAGATTGCATTGATATTCTTGGTGATGATGATGAGACGTTGGACAAACTTATATTTAAAGCAAAAGAAAAAAAAATACCGGCATCTATCAAAGTCAAACAAGAAAAAATCTAATGTGAATATAAATATAGATTTACATTTCAAAACATTAATACTTATTAACATTTAGCATAGCTTTTCTTTTTAGCAAAATAAAAACGTATAAATGATTATAGTTTTTACTTAATTTCATTTTATGTCTTTCATTTTTGCTAAATGTAAAAATATAAAATATTTTTTTTTTATATTTAGCAATTAATATTTTATTGCTTATCCAAATATATAAAAATTATATTGTCTTTGTTCTATTTTTATATAATAACAAATTATAAAAAGTAACGTATCCATATCCACGTGCAACACGTGTTATTTACTAGTTTAAGTAAATGTGTGAGATAAATTCACATTTGTGTGTGTCATTATATAATATATATACAGTGCACCATGTATAGACTAATTAATGTCCTCTCTGAAAAGATTTATGTGTATAGCATACGTTATTTATATAATTGTATACGTGATACTTGGTATATATGCGTAGCAAATTACAAGTATGAAGTAACATTGAGAATTCAAAAATTTAAGAGCCAAGTACACAAAATAATTATATATTATATATTCCAAAATAACAAAGTTCAGGAATACATCAAACCCTAAGTTCGTTATCAGGCCAGAATAAGAGCAGAAAGAAGTAGAAGCATTTAAATTTTATTTGCTTGAAGGGACCAAAATACTTAACCCTGTTTATAAAATGTATACATATAATATAAACTAAAAAAGATACTCCGTTATTAACGTTACAGCAAAGGGCAAATTATAAACAATACTATAAAAATAGTATCAAAAGACTAGCTACTCTTGAAACCTGGAAAATGATTAAAAACTTCATCACGAGTATGTAAGGTATTAAATTAAAGTCTCACCTGATAACAATCCAAAGGGAATTTCAAATATGATACTAGTAGGTTTCCTGTTTACACCTGAAATACTGCAAGGAAATGGACATAATTACTGAGGAGGAGCATAAATAAAAATAATAAACATGAAGACAATATCCACTTGGTGAAGAATTCTATATTCATATATCTTGTTATACAAGGAAGGATGAATCTTATGGTTTACTTTAGCTGAGTAAGAAGGAAATAAACAAGAATACTATGTAAGAAAGAAAAATAGTAAATACTAAAACAAACCTAGCGAACGAGTGTGTGACAATAATAAATATAACCAATGACAGCAATTTTGTACACTGCAATAGAGAAACGAGATCACCATATTGTGGCTACAGCTTCAAGATTTGACAGTACCTCACCCGGTACTTACTCCAACGCTGACTTCTTGGTCGACTCTCCAATAGTTGCAGTCGTTGAATTCCTTCATTCCACCACCATCGTCTAAGTCCACCAGTAATGCAGAAAGAGATAATAGTGCAGTATTTTAGAATGTACCTCATCATCACGATCGAATGATCCATGACCCTGTAAGAATGAAAATATATAAGATTATAAAAATTTTGGGTAACAACCTTAGGAACTTCTGTTATTGAAATTTACCTCTGCCTCATCATTGTCATATATATGGTGTATCTAAATGCCTGGCTTAAATTATTTGCCAGTGCTGCGACATCATAATCTCTATCATGAACATCTTCCTCATCACTATCCCTGGTTCTGTCCTGCAATGCAGTTGGCCTCCTGCAAAGTGGTAAAGCAATAATTAATTTAAGGTGAATCCAGACACGTCGGATGCAGAAGGAGTTAGTTCTCAAAGGAAAAAAACACACAACCAAATAATAAGTCTATTGAGTGTGTGCAATGCATAAAAGCCCAATGTTGTGTGCAGGTAAATTACGGCAATAGAATGTATTCAACTAATGTCATTATACTTAAAACTATGTGTCAACCAACTACAGAATCATCCATGATAGCACGCTAAAAGCTTCACAGAAATTGTCATTATTCCTAGTCATGTATGTTTGACCTTAGGGTGCCTTAATAAATGGATAATTACGACTAGTGATTTCCCTAAGTTAAACTGCAAACATGAGAACGAAGGCTTACCCACAAGCCCATCGAAATACATTTTCAACCACATTACGCTCCTGTAAGCCAGTAGCCTGCCACTCGCTCCACTCATTAATTTCCTGAAGCAAACAGAAAACACAATGATTAGAGACTCAAAGAGCACACAAAAAAAAAAACTGCTTCAAACATATTTGCTGACACAGCACATTAATTGACTTAGTAGTGGTGCATCGCAGTCGCCATTGCCAAGCTGAATGAAAAAATTATCAAACCTGTAACTGACCTGAAGATGATTTCTGCTCGAGGGGCCCATCTTCCTGATGCAGATGATGTTGGCTGCTTTGTATACAGCATCACCACAGACAAACCACACATCAAACTCAAAATAAAAATGCTACTACCCACAGAGGCAACATGAAAAAGTATGAGACTCAAAAGGACAGTCTATGAATTATCCTTAACACATCAAAACATGCCAGGAGATTGGATGGTTCTTTTAACAATCACAAATCTACATCAGACCATTCATTCCAGAAGATAATGATTTCTTGTCTCAATTCTTCTCCATAAATAAGCAAAAAAAATGACATGTAGGTACCTACAAACACCCCCGAACACTGACAATCATTGACCACACAATTACCTGATTCTGTGTGCCAGAAAGTGTTGGGACTTTTTTCCATATCGAGAATTTTTCCGACCAACTTACAGTCCCCAAGGAGATGATCAACAATACATGTAATGGTATTATAGAAAATTAAGTTGCATAAACTAGTGTTTATTGCTATTTGGTACAAAAATAAGATTCTTACTCAAAAAAATAGATCAAGTACTCTCTGAATAGTTCCAGAGATGATCAATTCCTTCTCTGCAGCCTCGTTGCCAGTTTTTAGCAGCACCACAAGAAATTCTACAATCTAAAACCAGAATCGTAATAACATCAGATAATTTGCAAAATGAGCAAGCTAAGGAGACAAAAGAAGGGGCGAAGACAAAACAGAAGGGGGTGGAGTAACTTTATATGTCAAAAAAAACTAAAAACTAAATCGAGATTCCATTCAACATGTAACCGACTTATTTCCCAAGCCTTTAATGGATCTGGACACATAACAATAGAAATAATGCAAAATAAATCCACAAAGCTAGACATGAAGTTCTGAGAGATCTATCAATGGAATAGACTAAAGTGCCTGAGAATGATTACACATAAGCTCCTATACTCAAAGAACATTTTGAAAGAGGAGTTAAATGGAATAAATGCATATGATACACCAAGATCAAATCTTTATTAAAGCATCTCAACTAACCTTCAAACGATGTTTTCCAAGAGGCGGCTTCAATTCACCATATGTCGTGGGCAAAATATTCTCGTCGGATTAAACATTCAGAAGCATCAACAGTTCACCTGCCCAAAAGATAATTACATTAGGGAAATTCAAAAACAACGGATGTGTGTCAATGAAAGTTCAACAAGCTAAGGCGTCAGTAAGCATATGCAGTTATATAGTGGATCCTCATCAACAACGTTAGTGCTAAAAGTTCCATATTTCGGGCCCATAAAGCTCCCATTCTATAATATAAATAATTGCATCCTAAAGATTCCAAAGAAGCATAGGCTGAACATTGAAATCAAAGGACACACCCAGACAAATAAAAACCTGAATGGGCATTAGAACAGTGACGAAGAAGAAAATCACTAGAGAAATTCCGGAGTCACTGTTCACTTTAGGGTTGTATAGCTCCATGAATAGAGAAGACACAGACAAATAATGCCAACAGCATAAGATGAGCACAAGTGCAGGAAATTAAATATTCATAATAATAAGCTACAACCAACATAGTTTTGGAAGCATGGCACTGACAGTATCAGGATCCACATTTACTGGTGATTCATAGACATGTTGACTTCTGAAAGAGTACATTACTGGTGATGGAATTGATCTTCTGGGATCCAGTAATGAAATGCAGACCGACTGAGAATGCACAAGAGCGGATTTCGAATGTGAGTCTTCAAGTGCATGACCAAAAATCCTGGACACAAAACTGTAAAATTCGAGAAAGTTATTTGGCAAACATTTCTTCAAATCAGACTAAACAAATGTTCCAACTGCTAAAGATATTTAACTAAGCTCTGAATACCTTGGACTGGATAGCTTAGTGGCCAGTGGTGATGGAGCGTTCCGGGTTATCGAACATAATGTTTCAGCTGCATTGGCATGTACTTCTGGTGGACTCTAAAGTGGCCACAAAATATGCAAATCTTTAGATATTACAGTAAATGAAGCCTAGAAGAAACTGTGCGATCAAGCATATAATTAACAAAAAAAGCATCAATCAAAGTGGCATAAGACTAATAACTAATAAGGTCAATGCAACATAATCCAAATGCCAGATTTCAATATCAGAAAGGATAAATATGATGCATACGATTTGCTACAACAGATAACATAAGTAGACACCATATATCAATTATAACCCAACATTTGGCAAAGCAGGACAGCAAAAGATAGTGATGAACATGATAGTTACAACTAAATGATGCCTAATTAGTTTGTTTGCTTACTCTGCCAACACCAATTGGTATTTTTTTCTTAAACAAAAAACATAACCAATCAAATTAGAAATGAAGTTCTTCCCTCCTAACTTAATCTAATAAATTTACCCCAGCTGCACAAGAAAATGATTTAGAAAAATACAGAGAACCAGCATATTGAAGTTCTATAAGCAGATTGGCCAATAACACGCCATCAATTTTTCTGAATTTAATACGCCATCAAGTTTTAAATCAAAGCAAACATGACCACAATGGGCCTTGTGTACTTACTCTATACCGTAATTAAAATTTGACAATTTGATCAATTAAAGAAGTGAATAGAGGAGAAAACATATAATGCATCAGTTAGCATCCAAAGCACTAGATATCAAGCTGATAACATCATATCAATTCTGATGGCATAATTGTAACAAGAGACTCATTGAACTGGCATCATTTACTTCAACAACAGAAAATGATTCTTATACAGCACATTGCCAGTTTTGAACTTACCAAGAAACTGAGCTTGTCCACTATCATTTCTAACAAGTTGCTATCCGTCAACCATTGCATAATATCCAGAGAATTTGGATATAAATGATCATCTGCACTTACAAGTCGCACCAAGACCTGATAACAATGAAACTGATGAGAAGAGAGAATAACAAACAAGCAGCAAGAAATCAAGTGGAGGCACAACATCATATGTATGTGTGTGTGTGTGTGTGTAGATTACAAGACTCAACCTCCATGATGGATGTGATACCGATCAAATCAACTAGCTGCTTAAGAACATCTTGGTGGGCCTGAAAGCAAATTTATCGGAATTCATTTTCAAAAAAAATCTAGTAGAAAAGGTTTCACAAAATGTAATAACAACATTCTTTCAGCAAGCTACTTAAAGAGAGATACTTTGCATTATTTTACAAAATTTATTGCATTTTAAAATTCCATTGGGAATGTCAAATAGAAGCTGTTAATATCAGCATTTCCAGGCATCAATTGCACATCAGGCTAGTTAAAATCATTCTAAGCCACACCCTATTTTTTTTTCAAAAATGGACAGGTTCTTGATGAAGAAGCAAAAAGTCTTTGTTGGTCCCAGAAGCGAGTGTACGCGTGTAGAGGGGGGTGAATATATGCGTAAGAGAAGTTTAGACTTCTCTTACAATTTTTGTAAAAACAGTAAGTTTTAAAAGAGAAGCATTTTTCGCTTCTGAAGAAGTGAGAACCTTTCAAAAGCGAATCGCTTTCAGAGAAAACGCTTGCGGAATTTGGTGAACGATTATACTCGCTTCTAGAAAATCTTACTTTTATAAAATGTTGTGTTAGTTGCTTTAAGTGAGTGTGTGCCTTATGTAATAATCAAAGTTATAAATATAAAGAACAGAAAACAGTAAATAAGTAAAGTGGTAAGAACACGAGATTTATAGTGGTTCAGAGGTCACGCTCCTACATCCACTTGTTGCCTTCACTCAACAACTCGAACTTTCTTCACTCGGAAAATTGAACAACCAAACACAAACACGAACAAACATCCTAGTTTTATCCTTCCCAATGAAGCGCTTCAAGTTCGACTTGAACTTGAAAACCTAGAGATTCCAAGTGGGTTCTCTAGAAACCTAACGACAAACTCTTATACTAGACATTCCACTTGTGTATGCAGACACAAGCTTCACAATCAATCAAACAAAACACAAACTTACAACACAAAAGAACTTTTGGGTTGGGGTTTGGTTTATGAGAATTCTAACTTAATAGAGAATCCTTTTACAATGAAGATCACGTAAAAAGGTATAAGGATTTTCCTCCTAGAAAATCTAGGGATGAAGAGATATAGGGTTTGCGAACTTAGAAACTTAAAGCAAGTTTCTAAGGACTCAACTAAACTCTAAGACTTGAGAACTTTAAAGAATGTATGAAAGAAAGCTTTGAAGTTCTTGCTTTAATCTTGTGCGCGAGAGAGTAGTTTCGTATATCTTCACGTTGAGTCGGCATCCCTATTTATAGTGAGAGAGCATCCACTATCCGTTAGAGAGATAGAGGGCGCATATACTCCACTTCCCTTCGGTTGAACGGCCATGCAGCTTTTTGCAGGTGAACAGTGTTTTCCCGGCTTGTCTTCCACCCGGAAGAGTAAAACCTTGGTTTTTGCAGATTTCCGTCTTGGATTGTAGCGTAGACAATAGGTGTGCACTATTACGGCGATTTCCGTTGACTTATGACAATCTTCCACGCGTCTTCTGACTTCTTGTGCCGCATTTAAGACTTGTGTCATAGCTGCAGAATTTTAAATTTGAAACTCATAAGCTTTGAACGCTTTGTCGCTTTTTTTTTTTATCGTGCTTCATCAGTTGAATAGTCTGTAGGACTATTGGGGGATCGAAAGTGGAAGAGAAGCCGCAAAGATCAAACCTGCTCGACTCCTTTTTCTTTTCTTTCCTTTCCTTGTTTTTTCTGTTTTAGTAGTAAAAATAGTGAGTAGTATTTCGTTTTCCGTTATTACTGAGGAGTGAGAGAGCCTCTAATCTCTCTCTCTACAAAGATTTGAAGTGAAAAATAGAGGATTTGGTAGGGGATGCTGAACTACCATATTCCATATTCATACATACATGTGCGCATGTGACTATATCTATATAAACTTCTTTTTTTTCAATTATGGCTCTTGTGGAGGGCTGCAAACGAGCAGAACTACTCAGGACTTACTCGATGCTCGACACGAAAAAAGCTTGTTCGAATTCAAATTTGTTAACAAACGAGCTGAGTTTCGAGCTCAATTAATTTATCGAGCCGAGCTCGAGCACTAAGGTGTTCGACTCGTTTTACTCGCGAACATGTTCGGCTCATATATTAATCGAACATGTTCTTAGTTGAACCTCTAATCGAGCCTGAAATCGAGCTCAAAATCGAGCTCGGGCTTCATAGTCTCGTGTAAAATATGATTTATATGAAATTCGAGCTTTTAACGAGCCGGGTTCGAGCTCGAACTCGAGCTGAACTATTTGTCGAATATTTTTCAAACTAAACGCGAGTCAAGCTTGATCTCATCAATTATAAATCGAGCCGAGCTCGAGCTCAAAGTTAAAGCTCGAGTCGAACTTGAACATGCGAACTTTTAAACAAGCCGAGCTCGAGCACGCCAATACTCGGCTCGGCTCGTTTGCAGCCCTACTTGTAGTATTATTTTTTGACATAATTTTTTATTTTATACTCCCTCTGTTTTTCATTTCTTAACACTAATACTATATCGGGACTTCTTCCGTTTTTTGACCCTATTGATTTTGGGACATAGGCTCCACATGCACTTTAATACTTTAACATAATTAAAAATATTATATGGGCCCACAATTATTCCACTTTAACACTTTAACAAACTAATTTATTAATATATCACCAAAACACATTAAACTTCATGCCCAACATTTTAGTCCAATAAATAAATGACGGAGGGAGTAGTACTTTTCATATATTCCATTTCAATTGGCTATTTTTTTTTTCTAATATTTTTTTTTTTTCTAATATTTAGGCCTAGTTAACCAGCCCTAAACTATTCCTAATTAACCTTTAATTCTCTTCACCTTATTTATGTCATTTTACTCTCTCTCTTCTCTCTCTCTGCCGCTCTCGGCAAAATCTCGATCCGCCTCCATCATTTGCCGTTGGTGTCAATGGAGGAGCTATGTGGGAGCAAGCGCAGGTTGAAGCCCCTACGGTGGTCGATGAAATTTCTATGTATTAGAGTATATTTTGTCAAAATTTTATGTTCATATCACGTCAAAAAAATATATATGGGTTAGCTCCCTCAGTGATTTAATCCTAGGTCCGCCCGTGGTTGGTGTCCATCCCCTAACATGGTTACTTCTCAAACCCTAACCCTAAAGTACTTACCACCGTCATGAGTATGGATTTCTCCGATTCCAAGCTCGATTTATCTCCCTCATTAACAAATAGGGGTGTGTGACGGTCGATCGGTCTCCCAAAATTAAAAGTGAAACACCGATCGAAATTTTACATTTTAAATCTTATCCGACAGATGCAGTTTAGAAAACCGACCAAAATCTTAACCGAATTCGAAGTTCGGTCGGTTTCCGAAACCTGACCTTATATATACAATTTCGAATTTTGCCCTGTCTCCTTGCCTACTTTCTAATTTTTCAAATATTAACAAATTTACACAATTAAATATCAAATGAAAGTACAATTAAGTACATTAATTATACAAACCGGCCTCATCTTGTGCTACGCATAACCTACTTATGCTAAGACTCAACAATGCTACAAAACGATAGACATTTATAACTTTTACAAATCAATTTTTATAAATGAAACGAAACATGTGAAATAATTTTAATAGATGTATCAAACCTTCTTGGTGTTTATGAATTGATTCCAAACCATCTTCAGTCAAAATATGTCCTTTTGACTTTATTTCGACGTCGCTTAAACGACTTAGCTTGCAGTTGAAATGAATCGAAATTTTATGCTCCACCTCACCATTACCATTTCAAATATTCCAACTCAATTTAATTGTGATTTGAGTCATTTAATCGTTGTCGAAATTTGGAAAACATGTCATAAATCAAAAAAATTGGAAAGTTTAGGTCATTTAAAAAATAAAATAAAATTCGGGTCACAAATCAAAAATATGAAAGTTGGGGTCTTTTAATAAATAGTTAATCATACTTTATGGCCCAAACACTTTCAACAATTTTTTATTTATAACCCAAACTTCAACTTTTTTTATGAACTTTCAACATATTTTTCTATTTATTACTACAACTTCAACTTTTTTCTAAAAAAAATGTCCTGAAATTTCAACATATTTTTTTAAAAATGTCCTGCCTTTTTTTTTTCTGGCAACCCAGAAACTGACTCGACTCGTTGGATAAATTTTTTTGTTTACATCACTTTAAAACACTCGTTTATGAAATTAAGTTTACAAGTGTTTTTTTAAGATTTCAATATAAGAATTAAGTTTGTGATTTTTTTTATTTTTTTTTACGATTGTTTTAAAGTGATGTGGGCAAAAAAATTCCACTTCATTTATTCGATGAGTCAATCAGCTTCTGGGCTGCATGGGAAAAAAAGAAAAAGAAAAGAAAGATGGACCATTTTTAAAAGGGTTATTTGTCTATTAATACATGAATTTTGGTACGAGTTTGATTTTTAGCACGAACTTAAATTTTAGCCTGACAATACATCAATTTAACAATCAATCTGATTTTTAACATGAATACGAGAACTATAAAAAAATACTAAAATTAATGTTTACATCAAAATTATATACATGTACAAATCATCCGACCAACAAAATATTTTCTAATTTAAATGATACGTGAATATGACGCCTTAAATAAAAATTTCACATGTAATAAAAGCATTCCATATAAGTTTTGATTTTTGTCATAATTTATTGTAATGTCAAAAATCAAATTGATAGTTAAGTTTGTGTATTATCGGCTACAGTATAATATAAGTCCGTGTTAAAAATCAAACTCATAACAAAGTTCATGCATTATCAGACTAAAATTTAAATTTGTGTTAGAAATCAAACTTGTACCAAAGTTCATGTGTTTACAGCTAAATGACCATTTTAAAAAGTATGTTAAAAGTTTAAGACATTTTTTTAAAAAGTTGAAGTTGTGATTATAAATCAAAAAAATATTGAAAGTTCAGGACATTTTTGTAAAAAGTTGAAATTGAAGTCATAAATTAAAAACTGTTGGAAAATTTGAGCCATAAAATATGATTAACCCTTTAATAAATAAACTGAAGTTCAGGCCATAAAATAAAAAATGTTAAAAATTTGAGTTGATAAACTATAAATATCCCTGAATTTTTCAAAAAGCTTGGACATTTTTTGTCTAATTAGAGCAACCGCAGCGGGGCGGGCTTGCTGCTCGTCTCCGCCGCGGAGCGAGCCCCGCCACCGCTGCAAAAGGTGGGCTCGATAGGAGGGATGCGCAGTTGAGGATTTGGAGCGAGCCCGGGCTGACGTCATTATGACGTCAGCCGGGCATTAAATTTTTTTATTTTTTTTTCAAAAAATGCGAATTTCAGCACAAAAAAAAAATAAAATGCAGAATAAAGCCGTTGGAAGCAACGCCTACTGCTATTTCTATCTCTATAAATTCACAATCCTCACTCCCAAAATCCCACACCAAATTCATCAATTTCTTCTCTAAATCCACTCCAATTTCTTCATTTTTCTACTCATTTTCTTGCAAAAAAATGTCCGATCCTATTGAAAAATTTGTTCAAAATTGGATGGATGGCAACTTTCCAATTGGCGGCCCAAGTAATCCGGAGGAGCAACCGACTACGCCAGGAGCAAATTCTTCATCGCTTCCCAGTGTCGAGCAATTTGCCAACTCTCCGGCCGGAATTATGGGATTTTCTGGCCAAGGCTATCGTCCGGTTTCTCCACCCGATAGCCAAGGTTTTGCTCGATTTTATACACCACCCTAATATCGAGACCCTTCTCGTTTCTCAACTCAAGGCCTCGAGTCTATGAATCTCGTTTCATCTTTCGATAGTGTGTCAAACGTTCGAGAAGAAGCTCCGAAGAAAGATGGAGTTCGGGGTAAAAGCAAGGCGAAAAAGAAGCAAGGCGGTCCGCCGACGACGCCGAGCCTAGCGAAGCCGCCCGTCAAATATACTGAAGATGAGACGGAATGTCTCGCTCACATTTGGGCAGCTATATCTCAAGACCCGAGGCTGGGAGATGATCAAACTTCGCAACATTTTTGGAAACGAATCGGAGTCCTCTACAACAAGAGGAAGCCAGGCTGGGCCTCCGAAAGGGACGACAAACAACTGAAGTCGCATTTCGGTCGAGTCCAAGCGAAATGCAAGGTGTTCAACGGCTACTATGTTCAAGCGAAGAGGAATTGGGGTAGCGGATGCGGTGACGAGGACATCTACGACAAGGCGGATCATCTGTTCTACGAAGATACGAATAGGAAAGCTCACTTCAAATACAAAAAAGCTTGGAAGAAGCTCATCTTAATTCCAAAATTTACTCACATCATGAACAAGGACAGCGGCGCTGAGAAGCGCCAAAAGGGCAACGATGGCTCATCCAACTCAAGCCGTTCGGCTCCGGAGGAGTCGTTTGGTTTTGATGATCGAAGGCGGCCAATTGGGCAAAAGCAAGCCATCCGACGAGAGCGCAATAAAGGCAAAATGCCGAGTGTTTCAGAGGAGCCCATTGATGTGGGCGAAATGCCGGAGGAAGTCTACAACAAGCATTCGAATGCCACTGATAGGGTAGCAATGCTAGCGTCGGAGAAAGCAGAATTGGTACGCTCGAAGAAAATAAAGAATTATTTGAAGGCGAAGGCGATCGATACGAGCCACTATTCAACAGAGGATTTGGAAGAACACAACATCCTCCTAGCCACTTTGAAGAGCATAATTGGGCCTCCGTTTTAATTGTAATCGAATTAGGTTATTTTTTAATGTACTCTTGCAATTTTAATTCAATAAAAAAAATTACCAAAATATTTATTTAGCTAAGTATTTAATAAAAAAATATCGAAATTAAAAAATTAACATTAAAAATCAAAATTTAAAAACAAAAATTAGAAATCGAAATTAAAAATAAACATTAAAATAAACATTACAAAATTGAAATTTAAAAAATATATATTAAAATAATATTAAAAAAAATGGGAGAGAGCCCGGAGGAAGCCCGACAATTGGGGCTCGATTTAGAAGTGGACTCTCTCCGCCGGAAAAGTGGGAGAGAGCCCACTTTTTGGGCTCCCCATTAGTGTTGCTCTTATTGAGCGACATTAATGAGTAAAATCAAATAAAAGAGAAGAAATAATTAGACAAGTGTGAAAATGAAGACTTTAATTCATTCGTGCAAATAATTACACACAACCACAAGTTAGCTCTCCATCGACCAAACATCTACTCCCCTAGTGGACCCCCCACTCATCTGCCGCCGTGGCCAATCCCACCTGAAAATTGCTCCACCGCGATTCTTCCGCCGTCGCCAGCGGCCATTCCAAGCTTCTTCTCAGGCGACATCTCATCGCCGCCGTCGTAGATCGGAAAGACGGCCTCATCTGTGACGGCCTCTCTCGCGCGCGTAGATTTCTGGATTTTTTTTCTAGGTATTCGCTTGAATTGTAGATTCGATAACGCCGGAGGATATTTTTGAGGCAGATGAATTTGGGCCAGGGCGCGGTGCATCCAGTGGAGGCGCCGCCGTTGCAGACGGAGGGTGCGGGGAACGTGCCGCTGCCGCGGGTGCGGATGAAGGATCTACAGGGCATGCCGGGGACTGTCGGCGGTCTGGCGCTGCGCATGAGTCAGTTCGTGTTCGCGGCGGTGGCGCTCGCCGTTATGGCAGCCACCAGTGACTTCCCGTCGGTCACCGCTTTCTGGTAAACCAATAATCCTTTAATTATTACTCCATTTTTTTTTTACTATAAAGTATTAATTGAACATGGAGTTACTATTGTTTGAGTTGTTTGATTAATCTTTTTAGTAATTCTTTTCGTGGTGTGTACTTGGGAGTTGGAGCGATGAGAAGATGTATGTTAATGTTGTATGCTGAATTGTTTGTTATTTCTCTCGGTTCTGATATCATAATTATGCTGAAATGAGATTAGATAGATTATGGAAGGGTGTTTTAAGTTCTCTGGAATTCTTATTGAATGGCGCAGCTGCATACTACTACCTCCATCCCACTATACTTGGCCACTTTCATTTGATTGACATTTCGCACACATATTTCCACCGAAACTTAGTACGGGTTTTAAAATATAATTTTGAAGTATCGTTTTTTTTACGGGATACTATGAGTGTCATAGTATCCCGTAAAAAAAACGATACTTTAAAATTATATTTTAAAACCCGTACTAGGTTTCGGTGGAAATACGTGCACGAAATGTCAATCAAATGAAAGTGGCCAAGTATAGTGGGATGGAGGTAGTATATTTTTAGTTTTGTGTATATGATGTTTGCTTCCTTAGATTACAGATACTGTAAAATGTTAGTGGGGCCGAATTCATAGAAATACTACCTTCGTCCCATTATATTAGTCAACATTGTCATTTTGGTTCGTCCCATATATTAGTCTCATTTCTAAAAATGGCAAAGAATACTTGGCTACAATTAACTCTCTCTCCTTAGAATTGATTATAGTCACATATTCCCTTTTTTCTTGGTTACTGTGCCCAAACACAATATGACTAATATAGTGAGATAGAGGTAGTATGTGTTAATTTATCTTATGAAACGATTTTTATTTTTATTTTTATTGTGGGTTAAGAGAAGTTGCCGGTTGAATTTGAGAAAGTTTGTTTGTGGACTTGCATGATATAGGACTAGACATTGAACAATTTTAAATCCGAAAAGTTTGTATGCATCCTTCAGGAAAAATGCATGTAATGCCATATGTAATTTCTTTTACAGGCGGTTATTCACTAATTCTCGGGGATAAATATAAGTAGGCAGACCTGACTAGTGTGTGAACATCTACCAGCAATAAAAAAACTAGAAGAATTTCTATCCTAAAAATCAATAGTGTGTGATTTCCTTTTCTGTTCTTTTGGTATATCTTATATCATGTCTTTCTACTTTTGACAAGGTGTGAATTCACTTGATGCTAGCTAGTTTACATCTATCTGTATGTACCCAACCCAATCGTTGACTTAGATTCTGTGCTCCAAGAAACCAAACTAAAATAGCGACTGACCAAGTATAGGTAAATCCAACTGTGGAGTCTGTTCATCATATTTATCTTTCACAGAGTTAAAAAAATGAGAAGGTTTGGAAATCAGTACTTTTCTCAACTGCTTCAGATATAGTTGTTAAAAGCACTACTCAGCTTAAGGACACGTGCCTTAGTACCTTAGAGGCACACCTTGCTGAAATTAACTTCTTTAAGTTACAAATTTTTATCAGTTTGGTTGATGAAGGCAGTGATTCCAAAGTATATGATGGATAGTAAATTGAAAGTGACTATCAGGAAATTTTGGAAATTGATTTAAGGAGAGGATTAGGATTGAAAGTTTGGAACTGACTTATTGACCATCCTCAGCTTAATTATGATGAGCAGTCATCTAGCAGATGGTTTAGGAATTTTAATCTATTTATTCAGGATGAGTAAGTTCATAGTTTCGATTTCTATCTCTTGTTCACGTGCCTTTTTTGTTCTTATTACGGATTATAAAATATGAAACATAAGGTTATTTTTGTCATTTGTTGGGAACATTTTTTCTTAGATTTAGAAAACTTGACACCTAGAATATGACGTCATACATGCGTGGTATGAGTCGTATCAACTTTATCATCTGAAATTGAGTTTCCTTTCATACTCTTGTGCCCCTATTCAAGCAGATGAGCACCTGCACCTCGGCTCCAAGAACCATTTAAGGCTTGCACCTTTAGTAACCAGCATAGAATTTAAAAAGATGCATGTTTCAAGAATTTTATGGTACTCGATTCTGCATGTATGATGTTCCTTCTTAAGTTTCCCTTCTTCTTCTTCTCTTTTAGCTACCTTGTTGCCGCTGCTGGTTTACAGAGCATATGGAGCATTGCATTAGCAATTACTGATGCTTATGCACTTCTTGTGGGGCGCCGTTTGCAGAATCCTCAAATTGTTAGGTTGTTTGCAGTTGGTGATGGGGTAAGTTCATCTCCAAGTTTAATGAATCATAAATTCAATGATTATGACGTGCACAAACTAGTTAAACAACTACCACCTTTGTCTTAGTCTTGGTTTCGCTAAATAACTGCCTCATTTTCTTTTAAATGATGCATGTAATTAGTCATCCAACTCATTTACTTCACGATAAAACCAGATTCTCCAAGGGCGTGTGCCCTGATGTTGAAACCGAACTCAAAAGTGTGCATGTCAAACGAAAAAAATCAGCTTATTATAATAGTAATAACCATATTAGTGTGATTATTATAATAGGGCTCATTAAATTAAACAACTTTCTTGTGGGATGCTGCAGGTTACTTCAAACCTAACGTTTGCTGCAGCCTGTGCATCGGCAGGCATTACTGTTCTAATCGGGAACGATTTGGGCGCCTGTGGCAGGAATCATTGCACAGAATTTGAAACTGCTACAGCAATGGCCTTCCTCAGCTGGTTTGCTGCATTACCTTCTTTCTTGTTAAATTTTTGGTCATTAGCATCCAGGTGAAAATAACATATGCCTATGATCATGGACAGAAATTTTGTGTTGAAGGACTACATTATCGTGTAGTAGCATTTTTCTTTTTCCTTTTACCGATTTCATGTAATCCGCCATGCTCCGTGTGATTAGCGATGTGTACATCTCCAAAACTTTATGTTGCTTCGTGTATATAAACAATGTGGCTCAATGCCACTTTGTGTATGAGGATTGGTTTGGCTGTTACATATTCCATATCATTGGGAACATAATGTGACAAACACAGAAATTTCATTTCTTCTGTAATTTTTATCAAACAATTGGGAGTATAATTATAATGGAGGGGGAGAGTGGAATTTGATGTATAAGAACAGTTTTATCACAATATTTTAACACAAATTGAAATTTATGTTTCATGATTTGGACTTATTCTGTAATGCACACGAGTTGGGACTGATAAAACAAGAATTCCATCAATATGGATTATAGGAGATTATATTTAGAGCTGAAGAATTTACAGTGGAGGATCAAAATTTTGTAAGTACTGTTGTGAACTTGTAGAATGGTAATAAATACATCAAAAGGCAACAAAACTTTTTGATACCTCCACATCCACAGTTCTCAAATTGAGGAGTTGATTTAGTGTTTTCAAAGGAATGACCAGTTAACAAAAGAGAGAGCAAGGCAGTGGACGGAGTCGGCTTCTGCTGCAAAGACTTTCCACACGATGGCTTGTTCGTACGAGATGTGGCGCCCCATTGTCGACAAGCAAACACCACCGGCAAGTAAGCAAATCCCTAACATGGGTAGGATCAAAATCAGATCAAATGAAGCAGTAAAAAAGTTTTCAAGTAAATTTATTTACAAGTTATGAAATAACACCTCTTGCATTATGTTTGCAAATTCGGAGAACAACACCTTCCGACCAGAATCATCAAATATCTTGCCTAAAGCGATATCCTGCAGAGAAACGAGACTAGTCTCCAGCATGTCTAGACCACCCTGATTTGCAAATATAAATACTGGCATAGCCTGCTATCCCAAAAAGAGGAAAAAATAATGTTATAACCATGATACTGATTGACCACATATTAGATCGACAGAATATATAACTGAACATTTGAAGAATTCGATGATCAGACAATCTCAAAATAAATCAAGCCATCAAAGTAAATGGTAAATTAGTCTACATTATTTTATCTGTCAATCCTATCACAAAAAGTAAAAACATGCAGCAATTTGAGAGGGTAAAAGTGTGCACATGCAAGTATTTGAGAAGATAGAAGAATAATAAGGAACCATGCATGTACCTTCAAGGAGCAGCATAAGATGGCATCCTGGTGTCGCCAAAGTGCTTTCAGTACCGAGTCACTGCCTACACTCTCCGATCTAATCAACTCTGTTCCCACATGGTAGCTGCAAACGATACAGAATATATACTCAACTTCCAAAGTCAACAATGGGGTTATAGCAAATTTAGAATCATTAGAAGTTGGAGTGGTAGCAGAGTACCTATAACTCTGGCAAATCCAATGTGCGAGAGTTAGAGCTTCAGGAGATGCCTTTGGCCCGACCGCAGGGCTCAGCCCTGAGGGAGATATGGCGGTGGCAACCCTCTGCACCGAATAGATCACACTGCGCACATACTGTCGTGCCATCGTGGTGACATTGTCCCATAAATTGCTCTCGAATGGGAACTGGAAAGCAATAGTCAGTACTGATCTTGCATTCGAAGATGATGAAGATGATACAGCGTTTTCTGCACCATGGCAGCTTGCAGCTCTAACTTCAAGATTTGATGTCAAATCTAATGTCTTATGTGAAGTCGATACATCCAGTGATTCTCCCTGTCAAACACAATTCACTAATATTCAAGGGTAGAAGAAATAGCTAAATAAAGGAGGTTATTTTCTTGCTATATAAGAAAGGACTAGATGCAGATGCAAAACAAGCATCATTCAAGTTGCAAATTAAAAAGTACAAGTCAAACAATATTGGTAAGTGAAATATAAATCAACGTGCAACAGAACCACAGATCAAATCCCTCATGCGTTTGCCAACTGCATATTGCTAGACAGTTATGAATCTTAAAAAGGAAATGAAAATTATTAGATAAATCAGGCAAAAAAAAGATCCGCTCACTGATTTAGAATCGAGTGGAATTATGCGGAAACCAGAAGGCAGCAGCGGTGCATCATCTGGAAACATCTCGTCAATGGGTGCAAAAACAAGCTCTGAGCAGGCCCCCACAGCATTCTCATCAACTCCAGCGCACATCTGTCATGTAAAGATGCATTCAAAAGTTCAAATTGCACATTTCACTGGTTATAAGTATGAGATCCATCTATTACAACAAGAAACTAGAGGACCTGTAGAAGATGAACATCCCTCGATGCAAAAGCATCCTCATGAGCAAGCGAGTGGCCTTCCAAACGTACGACTTCAAGCATCTGGCATACCAAAGAACTGAAAGAATTAAGATCATAAATACACATCATGTTTCATGCGATCTAAGCATAGAAAATATGCTCCAAGTTTTATTAATGACTCCACTTATGTATAAGACATATCACCAAATTGAAATTTAAGATACTTCATGGGGGAGCAAACTGCAAAATTTTAGTTGAATGTCTGGACAGATGCAGTATTGATCCAGTGTATGTAGTCAGATCCCACAAATGGGAAGATACAATTGATATCTAGTATGCAAAAGAATCAAAATCATGGTTCAAAAACAAAGCTGTTTATCCTTAATGAAAAAAAGGGCATATACCTCTTCATGTTCAATGGTTTGACCTAGTGGCATTATTATTTGGGTTCCAGTAAACCTTGTAGGGCCTGTTCCAGGATACGTGCATGTGCTTGACTTTAAAGACATGGCAGTGTAGGCATCAATGTTAAAGTCTGCCCACTCTGATCGATGCTCCCGCAAAAACCGAATCAGCACTGCTGGAGCGACATTCTGGTAGGAGACATACTTAGGTTAGTACAATAAGTACTTCGATGATGAGGCATATAACCTAAGTACACAAAATGATCCAGTAAACAATCAACAACTGCTACAATTGGTGCTAGGCCTTTAACTTTCTAATTAGTTCTGATAATTTTAAAATAGATATCAGGGCTAGCATCATGGATAAACAACATGAAATAAAGCTCAAATCCTAACCTTCTTGCAGATGAAAGAAATAAAACTTTCATCAGAACCAAGTTTACTTCTACAGATCTTGCTAGAACTAAGGTTGCTTCCATGATGAGCACATATTAAGAGTAAATGGACCGAAAACACAGATAATGTGCAGAGGGATTTCTAGCCACATTATTTGATTCATATATAGCTTTTTCAGTGGATAACAAACAAGAGCACCTGAAGTAGCATCGATGCTTTTGCACATAGGACACCTCCAAGCAAAGATACAGAACTTGAATCAGCATTCAAATTCTTGCCTGAGTTAATCGCAACTACCACATCTTCAGCACCATCACAATTCAATAATGACCACCCATCATCGGTGAACCCATTAATAGCATCATTAAAGCCTCTGCAGGTTTCAACACATTATTGCAACAATTCCTAATATCTATGCTTCCAAGAGAAGACAGGAAAACAAAATCGAATAATCATATTCAGTCTGTAGAGGAGTTCAGTCAAAAGATAAATTACCTGCTTAACCTCTGGGTGAAGGTCCGCAAAACAGCTGGCTGCCGACCAAGACCATATACTACTTCCCCACTTGTCTCATGGGCTATCTGCCGAATATATCTAAGTGCCTGTAGGAGAAACATTCGTAGAGGGATAAGTTAAGCAATTAGCCACATCAATGATGAGGAAGGAAATCTTTTTGAACCCACTATTTTACAACTGTGACCAATTCAAATAGGAAAGCATAAACTACATTAATCTCCAAGGCAATGTCTGATACTCAAAGCTAAGCAGCCTTGTTATTATGATTGGATTCGCCTCATGCAATTGAAACTTACTATAGGACAGCTATACATCAGCTACGCAAAACAAAACCATAAACAAGAAATATATGAGAACTTTTTATATGCAATACTGACCGCAATTGTAGATTTCTGTGCAACAACTTTTGATGATTCATAAAGTGGCCGCAACACTTCTGGCACACTCCATGCCTGAACAATGCAGTGACTTGTTGTAATTTATGCTACATCCATTTATATAGAAATTTCTTAGCTAATTAAATTAAAATAAAGAAGAGTACCTGGAGACTGAGGTGATCTACAATGTGAATAATTGATCCTCCACCCTCACATGACCGAATCAAATATCCAGATGGAAACATTTCAGCTCTAACAAACTCTGATGCTGCAGCTGCAGTTGGCCCACCCCCAGTACCAGAAAGTGATCTCTCACATACCTTCACAATTTAAAGGAGACTAATTTCAAATAACTTTTATATCAGCACACACACTATGGCAAAGTAATATACAAAGATCAAAGACCACTTACCACGAGACTGCCATTCTCCAATGAGGTTGTGTATCTTAGGGTCCAAAAATCACGAGCCGGAGCTAGAGTAGTTGGTGCATATGTCTGAAATCAATCATCAGTTATTCAAGTTTCTGAAAAAAAGAACCTAAATGCAAAAGCGGTAGACATATCACCCAATCAACCTGTGTATATAAGAGTTCAATGGTTCCTCCATTTCCAGCAGGAAACATAGTGAATATCTCAAGGTTTCGACAGTCACGGAACCAAGATGGACGATCTTTAAGGATCTCTGCAATCTGTAAAAATTGATATCCTCCAAGTAAAGGAACTAATTATGCAATTCAAGAAATCCAACAGTGAAAGTCATGTGAACCAAGATATAATAAAATTGATTTGATAACCTTAGAAGGTTCTAAACTAACAAGACCGCAAGCTCGAGCTGCCACTCCACCACGATGTTGTGAGATGGCAAATATTCCAACCGAATCCGGACCAGGCTGACAGCAAAATTAGAATCATGAATCTTTAGAATTTTTCTTTTTTTTAGTGGAAGGAATCTTTAGAATTGAAAGGACTGCCTCACTGTTCATAAAGAAAAAAGAATGGAAAGCAGCTGAAATGCAATTTAGAGGACTCAAACCTTCATCCCAGGCATCTGGACCCAATCGACAGCAGTTCCTGTAGCCTTTGAGAGAAACTCTGCCAAGGTCTCCTCAGCAATGGAGAGGAGCCTGCCAAAATTATCATATATATACATATAAAATGGTGAGAAGGTTGATAGTTCTACATATATAAGAATAAGAAAGAACAAACAATTATAAGCTGAAGTACCCAGCAGGATTGTCAGCATCTCGAAGGGAATGCTGCGGGGTTGTGACCACCGACTCTGAACTTGCATCAGTGGTCGGTACAGACGCCTGCAGAAAATTCCACAAGATCAGAAGGATGATGCAGCCACACTCAGATTTCAAGTGACAGATGCCATTAACACACGCAATCACATTTCGGCAAGTTTTTGACAGCACATATCAACTCATCGAGAATGAATTCATGACGATGAAAATTAGAAGAACACGACGTCAAAAATCAACTCGGAAGTTAAGTGATCAAATTGTAGTGATATGCTTTCCTATTCGTAACATGGGTCAAAAGAACTCTTATTACTGAGGTAACATTTTCAAAGACTATAAGAATCAAAACGCAGTAATCTAGAGGAGAGGTATAAACGGAAATGAGCAAAACGACTGAGAAATCAAGGGAGTTACATACAGTTTGTAACTGTTGCCGCATAAATCCATTTTCGCAAACCAGATGAGAAACCTGCTTCTGCAAACGATCATTTTCCTCCATCAATAGCTTATTCACGGCACTCAATTTTCTGTTCACACTCTGAAGCCTGGTAGATTCCTTCCGCTGCTTCTCTCTACACCTGCATTCATTCGAAACACCCCCAAATCTCAACCTTTCATCAACTGACATTGCTATTACATATACAAATCCACCCCAAATAAGACCCATTTCAGCTTAATCTTTTATCACCAAACCTAGCTTTATAAACATGATACTAACAACAAAATGCATTCGATTGAGGAATGATTCTTTGACAAAGAACAGATTATACCCCTTACCTGCGGTTTTGGAACCAGACTTTGATCTGTCTGGGCTCAATGTTGGAGAGAATGGGGCATTCTCTGATCAGCTGCTGCCGGCGCAACGAACTCGGCTTAGGGCAATCGGCGTACACCCTTTCCAACGCGTCCACCTGCTCCGCCGTGTACCTCACATACTTGCCGGAATCCAGATGCTTATTTATGCTGCCGCTGCTATTCTCCCTCTCTCTATGATGCTGCGCTACCATGGCCATTTACCCCCAGAGCTTCAAAAAACTCAATCAGTAATTTCAACAAACACCTCTCGAGCAACCCAATCCTTTTTAAGACACTGAAATTCTCTGCAGCTGCTCTTTACAGTCTGAACGGAGAGGCGCTGACAGAGATACTCTGGGAATATATATATTTTATTTCTGGATTATTTAATGCGCAATTTATGACAGATATACCAGGTGATACCAGACGGATAAGACGAAGGATCTTGATTGAAGCAGAAGATTCTTAGAGTCCTTTTAGGTTGGCTGAGGTGAAGAACACACTTGTCTTCTCTCACACTTACCTTACGAAAAAGGTAACAACCAAAATAGTTTCAAGGAAAAGCTAATCAGCCTTGTACCCATAAACAAAACACAAACCGACAATATTATTTCTTCCTTTCTTTCTTTTTTTCTTTTCCCTCTTTTGTAAATTCAAGCTAATTTAGGCACGCAACAGAGCGGTTGGCTTCATATTTCTGGGTTCTGATTACTGTGGGTTTCTCGGCTCTTTCTACGCCACAGTCAAATTAATGGATATGGTTAGATTCTAGCCGAACGAAATACCGGCAAGAACCAGAAATTTGCTGCAACTGATGCCTAATTCGAGGGTGTTTCAGTTTTTCTGCCTAAATTACTGAAGAAAGATGAGGTTCGAGGAAACGGGATATTGAATTGGACAAGTGGCGGTGAGAGTAGAATGGGTTATCGAAAATATTTCAATCGAGGTTACCCATCCCTCTCTCTCTCTCTCTTTCTAAGAATATTAAGAGGAAGAGAGGTAGTCGTTCTCAACGAAACACGATAGTTGATGAAGATCTAGGAGGGTAGAATAGAAATGGAGAGAGAGGAAGTGCAGACATGTTAATTCTTCCCTGGTTCGAAGTGGAGAGAGAAAAGGTGACCAGAAACACAGCAAAATTGAGGGATTCAAGAATGGAGATGTATATAGTTAAATATATATTGAGGTGGAGGTCTTGTGAAGAAAGAGAGAGGAGCGCGGTGCTTTCTGCTTTGTGTGCGTGCGTGAGAGAGAGAGAGAGAGAGTTGCTCGGAAATCGAAAATGGCAGAAATGTGTGATTATAGTATACTAGTATGGAGTATGGCGCTGGAGGCTGGAGCTGTGACTATCAATATCAAAACTATGCGCCTAAATTCTCAAAAATAAAAAATAAAGTTGCACTTTTTATTTTTATTTTTCTTTATCTCAGTTATACTTGCAATGATTATCTGCACTTAAAAATAAAATAAAATAAAAATAAAAACGTTTTTCTAACTATCATCTCTAAAAAATTACAGTACTAAATATAAATATAAATATAAATATAACTGTAAATATACTATAGTTATACATTGATAATCCATAGGTAGTCTGCTTCTTTCCAACGGTGTTGTTTCGCCCCTCTTCTTCACTTTCTTTGTCTTTTACTTGTCCTCAAAATAAATAAATAAACTCCTTTCATCCTTTTTTTTAGGGGTTCCAAACAAATTTAAATTTGTCTCCCCAATGGAATGCCTCGTCATATATTTCTAGATAAAAATTAATTTAAATTACCAGATTTACTCTATAATTAATAAATAAATAAATAAATAATCATTTTTTATTTTTTTATATGTATGATTAAAGACAAAATGAGTAAAGTTACTTTTTTTCATAGTATGCCTATTTTGTCAATTTTTGGGACACTTGTCTAAGGATGGATGTAGTACATTACTTAAGCTTATATTCTCTGCTTAGACGGACGTCGAGTTTATTTCCGATTACTATGTAAAGATTGTCAGGATATTATTATATTTTGAACATTTTAATAGTGTGATTGAAATTAAATTAGCAATATTTGAAGTTTACCGCTCGTACATCTTGGTTTATGGCCGTCTCTAGTAAATCAGTTATATACTATAGTTATGGCCGCTAGTACATCTTGGTTGCTCGATAACTCCGTTTTGAAGAGCGTTGTGAGTTTTGTGACTTGTAAGCTTGTTTATTATGGAGTTGTGCAAGCAAAAATATCGATATGATATTTAAAGACAAAGAGATGATTTCTAATGTGTGAATAATAATTTCAAATTTGATCTTTATTTACCGAGAAAAAAACGAATTTTGGTATAATTCTTGTATATATATTTTTTAATACAATAATGATATTCGGTCATGATGTGGCCGACCACACAATGATATTTTTTCTTAATATACATTATTTAAAATTTATAATTAATATTTAAATGTTTATAAGAGATTATTCTCAATTACTTTTCAATTTGAATAATTTTTTTTCTCCACCAATATTTACATATTTTTTCTCTTATATAAAAAACAACAAGTTCTTTAAAGTAGTCACGATCATCAAATAAATTACAGGGTTAATTTGTTGAAAATACATAAATTATACCACTTTTTGAATTTTCTCATAAAATCTATTTTTTTTATAAATACATAAACTATTACTACGTATTAATATTAATTTTGACCAATAAAATAGAGCTACGTATGTATCATGAACAAATTAAAAGAAGAATATATAATTGGAGATTGGGGGTCTCCCCAATTTAGAACACCCTCCATTTATCAATTATATTAAATCTTTTTTTTAATTGCTACACTATGCGACTTCCTACCGGATAGGTCACATAATTTTTGAAATAAATTGCTCTCCATACATTTAAACATGCATGTTAATTCATAGAATCATACATCACGTGTTGAACCAATTAATGGAGTAGTACAATACAATCATATATAATTCACATATTTTCCAATTACTATATGATTAAATCTTTAGATCATAAACACCTATGCACACCCATTTGATTGTGATATAGTATGCTATTAGGGCATTCACAAAATTAGTAATATCCAACTAAGGTACTTTCATTCAATTTAATGTCATCATCATTCCGTGCTACTCAAGTTTTTCTTAATAAAAATCAATAATAATTCCTCTCAACACCATATAGAACTAAACAATGTACATATTTTTTTAGTAAATCAATATCAAAACATAATTTTGATTTACGTAAGATTTCAAGTTTCACACAACTTAAATAGATTTTACTGTGGAAGTATACATCTATTAAGTTCTACAACGCATTTTATTTAAATGGAAAATTTAAAAAAGAAACGAAAATTTTGTTACACTTCTAGTTGTAAAAAGATAAGTTGAAATTGCATGTGAGACTTCGCATTAGCCAGTTACAATCCGTACAATATCTCAACAAATTCAATTAAGGTAGATTTTGTTTTTTTCTATATATAATGTACGTGAACAGTTCATAATTAAACTCAATCAAAGTAATAAATACATCAAAACGGTGCTGTCACATAGTACCATATTATATCAAATCACTGAGTACAAAAGTCGACCTTAAACAATTACTAACAATGATCGATCGTGGATTTTAGAGTGATTGTGCGATAGTAAGATTTGCAGAAAAGTAAGAACACAAGCGTTTACGTGGTTCGATTTTTTGGTTAGATCTACGTCCACGGAGAAAGGAGTTTTGTATTAATAACTCTCAAGTTTACCGAATGTCCTTCAATCTATCCTAGCATCACTATTTATAGGCGTCCAGCAGCAGTTACAGCCGAGGTCGTGGCAGTTACAACTGAGGTCGTGGGTTGCCACATCAACAGACGTGGGTTAGAGATCGTGGGTTGAAGATCATGGGTCGGACGAGCTTCTATGCTCTTGGGATGCGCTGCTGGATTGGGCCGATGTGTCTTCTGGGCTTTTTAGTGGGCCGAGCTTGTTTGCCGAGGTCCAATTATATTGGGCCGGTGCTTGGGCCTAGTAGCTGGGTCATATCCTATCACATCCCCTCCCCCAAAAGTATAGAAGCGAGGACATGAGGGATTGCCGGGACATAGGTGAAGTGCAAACCGCCTCGTGTGGACGGGGTCTTGTTTAAATTGCATTGCCCCGTCGAAATTGAGATTTTAACGAAGTCGAAATGCGTACCGCCTCGTTAGACGAGGTCGAGCTTGAATTGCATTGCCCCGTCGAAATGCGTACCGCCTCGTTTTGACGAGGTCGAGGTTGAATTGCATTGCCCCGTCGAAATGTGTACCGCCTCGTTTTGATGAGGTCGAGGTTGAATTGCATTGCCCCGTCGAAATTAAGATTTCGACAAAGTCGAAATGCATACCGCCTCGTTTAGACGATGTCGAGTGTGAATGGGCGGGATTTGAAAAGTCGCGACTGTTGGAGTACAGCTCGCATAGGGCACGTGTCGCGTCCTTATTGGGTAGATGAAGAGGCGGGATTTGAAAGGGCGGAAGATATGCTTATAAAAGCTTCCAGCGTACGCCTTCAAAAAAAATTCCCCAATTTACTGTTCCGTCTTTAGAGAGAGAAAACCCTAAGTCCGAGTTCTGTGTTTGCCGCCGCTATTCGCACCATATTCCGTGAAATTTCTGTGAATCCCTTGGAATTTCTTTGAAAGCCGCAATAAGTAAGTATATTTTTTTTTCGTAATGTCGTCTTCTTCATCTTCTCTACCAGTAGATATGGATAGGGTGGACACTGGGATTTCGCCCTCGCCGTCTAGGGTTTTTCCGGCGAGGGTTTGGTTGAATGTGTACACCCGTGCGCTAGTCCCTCCCAGGCTTAGAGAAATCGAATTCTTACCCCTAGTTGGGTCAGATTCTGCCCTTGAAATTGCCTCCACAATGAGTGAGTCGCATATGCAGAATTTGGTTCGAATTTTTTGTTTCCGGAGTCGGCGGAGTTCGTGCTACCACGTATAGATGATATGGGTAGTTCTCCTCCAGTATGATTTTTCACTGTATATGAAGACTATCTTCACTTCGGTCTTCGTTTTCCGTTGAATCACATTTTCGTCGAACTTCTAGAGAAGCTCGAACTTTCTTTAGGACAGTTGGCGCCGCCCTCAGTAAAACAGATCGTCGGATTTTGCGTTGAGGTCGGCCGCCTTGGTGGTTCTGTTAACTTAGAATTGCTGCTTAAGTTTTTTAGACCTAAGCGGGGTCCGACTGGGTGGGTTTACCTTTCACCCCTTAATAGGTTTAAACTGGATACACCCTCCAAAGTGCCGAACTGGCAGAAGAAATTTTTCTTCTGCAGGACTGAAGGAGTGCCTCTGTACCCTTGGTCCAAGGACAAGTTCGCACTTCCTGTTGCTGAAAAACCCATCAGCGAACTCGAAGTGAGTTTGGTGAACCTCGGCCTTATTGAGAGGAATTACTCTGAGGCCGAGCTTTCGGAGTACGGGCTGAGCCCATATGACAGCAATGTGTCTGCAGATTTGGGTGAGGCCCTGCTTCACTATTTAATGAAATGTTATGTGTCCGATGTTTAATATATGGTGTTTTTGCAGTGAATCCTCAAGATCTTCAGGCCGCGGTGCAGCGGAAAAAGAAGAGGGCTAGGACTTCTCCTGCCGTAGTACAGACGGGTGTCTAGTACTTCGGCTGAGGAAGCGACCGACCTGACTAGGTCGGTTTCAGAGAGTTCGCGGCATGGTTCAGCTCGGACAAGCTCGCCTCCGCCTCTTACTGTGGGCCACCAGATTGAGGGAGTTCGGCTTCCCTCAATTGACGAGGTGGGAGTGTATGAGGGCAATCATCTTGTGGGCCAAGACGCATACAGGGAAATGTCTTTTCCCGAGGTGAGTAGAATTCGGTATATTAGATATTGATGTCAGGTGTTTGTTCTAACATTATTATCTGTGCAGGAGGCCGAAGTGGTTGTGGCCGGACTGAAAAGCCTGGCGAACTTTGTTACCGATGGAGTTGCCAAATTTTGGAAACTTTCTGCTGAGGTCGAGGCAGCTAATGCCGATCTCGCGGCGAAGGTGGCCGCGGCAGAGTCCAAGGCCAAGATGGCGGCGAAACGGGAGGCTAAGGCCTTCGCCGCCACCGAAGAAGTGAAGAAGAAAGCATCCGACCTTGAGGCCGAAGTGTTGGAGTTGAAGGCCCAGCTCACTGCGGAGCGGGAGAAAATGGCCCGTGTAGTTGTTGGCCAAGGTGGGATGCTCCGAGCTTTTGCTGAGCGTATTTTTCGGTCCCGGCACTTTGGTAGGACCGTTACTCAATTGGTAGGTGCCATGAGCACTTCGGTTCTGCCGCAGTCATCGACTTGATTGCCCAGGATTACCCAGACCTGGATAAGGTCAAGTATGGGTATGAGGCATGTTCTGAAGATGAGATGTTGCGGGAATATGCCGAGGTGCTGGTGGAGAGCACGGCGGAGGTACCAGTGGTGGAAAGGTTGGCTGAGCAGAGGTGCCTTCTATCGGAGACTACAATTCGGAGCTGTCCCATCGACAGGGATGATAGGCTGGAGGCCGCGATCGCCGAACTGTCGAAGGACCCTGCCGCCAACGCCACTGGAGGGAGGTCGGGAGAAGCCGACGCCGAACTCGAGGTCGACAGGGATGAAGGAAACCATGAGGGGGTTTAATTTGACCTCTCTCATGTGTTCTTTCTCCTCTCTTTTTTTTTTTTGTAGCCTTGTACTTTGTCACCATTAGGGTGGCGTTTCATTTGCCGTGTTCGGCTTTAAATAAAACGGCTTTTTGTTGAAGCTTGTATTATTCTTTGTAGTCTACTCCCTGATTTTTTCGATGCTTCTCACTACGTAAAGGAAATTTCCGAGCTTCACCGAGCTGTAGAAGTAGCCGAGCTCAATGCTTCGAAATGGAAGAAGCAAGTCGATAACGTAGAGGTCGAGGCTGAAGTGAAGCTTCGAACTGCTCAGGAAAAACTTGATGAAGTGCATGCGAAGTATCTGGAGCTTGATGACAAGTACCAGCAAGCTTTGGATGACATCAAAACTTGCAAGAGATTGTCGCGGAGCATACGGAGTACGAGGCTATTGTTCACCGAGCTGGAGGATCCACCATTTCTGAAACCTATAGTAAAGTCAAGGAACTTCAGGCTCGGTGCCGAAGCTATAGGGATCAATATGGGAAGGATTCCTGGCAGGTTCGGGATGAATTTGAAGAACTCCTTCGTGTGGCAAGCATCTACGAGACAGTCCTTGACCGCTTTCCGAAGTTGAAGCGATGTTTGTTGTCAGAGGTTGAGTTTTCAACTTCGGTTACACCTGGATCGGATCCGAGGTTACTTGACCGTACTTCCAGAGAATTCTTGGAAGGGGAATCTTCGAGGTCTACCGACCCTGATCCTAGGATTGTCACACGCCATTCTCGAGAATTTTACAGTCAAGAGCGGCGGTTGGCATCTGGACGAGGTCGGGGTCGAGCGAGCCAAAGTGTTCGAGGTAGAGGTCGAAGTTCGGCTCCTGGACGAGGTAGAGGCAGGCTTAGTGTAGATGACATCTTGAACTTTAATTCTGGCAGGGATTTTGCTAGAGATTGGCTCAACTTTAGTCAGGCAAAACCTCCGGGTTCCTCGTCTTCTTAATGTAACAATTGTACATTTATTTTCATTCAAATAAAATAGAAATTTTGCACTTGTAATTAAGCTTTTCATCCTCGTCTTTAACTAAGGTAGATTCCCTTGTTTTAAACGAAGGCAGCTTTCATATAGTCACTTCATTGTGTGACGAAGTTTAGGCTTTCAGGTAACCACTTCGTCCAAAGACGAAGTTAAGGCTTTCATGTAGCCACTTCGTCGGATGAGGAAGTTTAGGCTTTCAGGCAGCCACTTCGTCCATAGACGAAGTTTAGGCTCGGGTAGCCACTTCGTCCGAAAACAAAGTTAAGGCTTTAATGTAGCCACTTCGTCCGAAGACGAAGTTTAGGCTTTTAGGTTCCTTATTTGTCGACTTTATCGATAGGGGTGGTCCCCTTACACGCGTTTAGGTGTTACTCCGAAGCGGAGTTTATTTGTGTTGTCCTCGTCAGGATTTTAAAATCGAGATACTCAACATAAACGAGAGAGATACGTGCAAAATGTATACAAAAGATATAGCAAGTAAATGAAAAATTAAAATTTAATTGAATGAAGTTAAAATAAGACAAACTTAACAAGACGAACTGACTCTTACAACCTAAATGAACCTTGAACATTACTCTCCGTTTATACAAAGTATCTCTTTAAATGAGTAATGTGCCATGTACGGGGTATAGGCTCACCGGATAAGTGGGCGAGCTTGTACGAACCTTTTCCGAGGACTTCTTGAACTCGGTATGGTCCTTCCCAGGTGGCTTCTAATTTGTCGAGCCTCTCTGCCTTACTGACCTTGTTATTCCGAAGTACGAAGTCGCTACTTGGAGCTGTTGATGTTTCACCCGGTTATTATAATACCGAGCTACTTGCTGTTTATATCGAGCTTCTTGTATGTAGGCTTGCTCTCGTTTTTCTTCTAGCAAATCCAAGTTAGTTCAAAGTCTTTCTTCGTTGTCTTGGGTTGCGAAGTTAAGCGTTCGGGGGCTCGGCAAACCGATCTCTACCGGGATCACCGCTTCGGTTCCATACACCAAGCTATATGGTGTTTCCGTGATGTCCGGGGGGTGGTTCGATACGACCACAGGACTTGGGGTAAGTTCGCTGCCCAATCTCCTTTGGCCTTATCGAGTCGGGTTTTTAATCCTTTGACTATCGTTCGGTTCGTAACCTCGATTTGACCATTCGCTTGGGGATAGGCGACCGAGGTGAACTTTTGTTGGATGTGGAGTTCGTCACACCATTCTCTGAACGTCCTGTCTGTGAACTGGGTTCCGTTATCCAAGACGAAGACGTGAGGTATGCCGAAGCGACAAACTATGTTCTTCCAAACGAAGTTTAGGGCGTTTTTACTAGTGATCCGCGCCAGTGGTTCAGCTTCGACCCACTTCGTAAAGTAGTCGATAGCTATAATGAGGAACTGTAGTTGGCCGGGAGCTTTTTCGAACGGGCCGACGATGTCTATTCCCCACTGCATGAACGGCCAAGGGCTTTGCATGCTGGCCAGTTCAGTCTGTGGCAGCCTCGGAACTGTGGCATGGATTTGGCACTTCGGACACTGTTTGACGAGGTCGATAGCATCTTGGAACATGGTAGGCCAATAGTACCCCCACCTCATAATTTTTTTGGACAGGGCGCGGGCTCCGATGTGACTGCCACAGGAGCCTTCATGGACTTCGCGCAGTGCGTAGTTCGCTTGGTTGGGCCCCACACATCTTAGGAGAGGTTGGAGGTAGGACTTTCTATACAGCACTCCCTGTTCCAGGACGTACTTGGTGGATTTAGCCAGGAGCTTTCTAGCCTCGACCTTATCGGTTGGGAGTTCGCCTTTTTCTAAGTAGTTGCGAAGTGGAGTCATCCAGTTCGGTCCATCTTCGGTTACTACATTAACTTCGGCTTCATCAATGGTTCGGAGCTGTACTTCTTCCACCGGGGAGGTCGTTGAAGACGACGCGAGCTTGCTTAGTGCGTCAGCTCGGCCATTATCTCCTCTTGGGATCCGTACTAACTCGAAGTATGAGAAGCTTTGTTGTAGGCACTTGGCCGTATGGAGGTATTTTTTCATTCGTTCACCCTTGGCCTCGTACTTGCCTAGCATATGGCTCACTACGACTTGAGAATCGCTGTGAACTTGAATGGCTTGTACTTGGAGAGCTTGGGCTAGACGAAGTCCAGCGATTATAGCTTCGTACTCCACTTCGTTATTTGTGGTCGGGAAGTTGAACCGGAGTGCATAGGTAGTCTCCTTTCCTTCCGGGCTGATGAGTAAGACCCCGGCTCCGCTTCCTTTGTTGCCTGATGCCCCATCCACGTAGACCTTCCAACAGTCTTGCAGCGGGGGCTTCGGTGCTTCGGCCTTTGATTTAACCTCAGTAGGTTCTGTGGACTGCTGCACGTCCGTGAACTTGGCTTCTACTAGAAAATCGGCCAAGACTTGCCCTTTAATGGCTTGGCGAGGTACAAAGGAAATCACGTGCTCGCCGAGTTCTACAGCCCATTTAGCGATCCGCTCGGACGCTTCTGGTTTTGTAAGCACTTGCCGAAGTGGGAGGTCAGTCAGCACTTGTATTGGATGTGCGTGGAAGTACGGTCGAAGTCTTCTCGCTGCATTCACCAATGCAAGTGCGACCTTTTCCAAAGGTTGATACCTCGTCTCCGGCCCTTTTAGGGCTCGGCTTATGAAATACACGGGTAGCTGACGACATTTTTCCTCTCTCACCAGGACTGCACTGATTGTCTCGTCCGAAGCGGCGAGGTATAGGGAGAGGACCTCGCCCTCTTTTGGTACAGATAATGTAGGGAGGTTTGCGAGGTTCTTCTTCAAGCCATCGAAAGCTTGCCTGTGTTCGTCGTTCCATTCGAAGTTCGGCGCCTTCTTTAGTATCTTGAAGAACAGGAGTTGTTTTTCGGCGGCCTTAGATAGGAAACGACTTAGGGCGGCTAGGCAGCCTGTCAGTTTGTGCATGTCATGGATTGACTTTGGCACTTGCATTTCTTGGATGTCTCGGACTTTTGATGGGTTAGCTTTTAGCCCTTCGCATGAAACCCAACACCCTAAAAATTTTCCAGATCGGACCATAAAAGTACACTTTTCTGGGTTTAATTTTAGATTCACTTCACGAAGTAGGCTAAAAACAACTTTAAGGTCGTCTACACAAGTGGCAATTTTCTTGCTTTTTACGACTATATCGTCTACATACACTTCGACAATTCTACCGATGTGGTCTTCAAATATCTTGCCGACCATCTTTGGTATGTAGCTCAAGCGTTTTTCAGTCCGAAGGGCATCTTTTTATATGCATAGATGCCGAAGTCCGTGACGAAGGTGGTCTTCGGCGCATCCTCGGTGTTCATGAGGACTTGGTGGTATCCCTTGTATAGGTCCAAGAAGCTGAACATCTTGTGGCCAACAAGAGCTTCGACCTTCTAGTCAATGTTGGGGAGGGGGGTAGCAGTCTTTTGGGCAGTGCTTATTGAGATCGGTGTAATCAATACACATCCGCCACCCGCCTCCTTGCTTTTTCACCATCACGGGGTTGGCCAACCAGGTCAGATATTTCACTTCGAATAAAATATCGGCCTTTTGCAGTTGGCAAACTTCGTCATGGATCACTTGATTTCTTTCGGCTGCGAAGGCTCGCTGCTTCTGCCGAACTGGTTTCACCTCGGGATTGATGTTGAGGTGATGAGTGATGACGCTTGGTGCCACCCCGGTCATGTCTAGCGGCGACCAAGCGAAGACATCTCTATATTCCCGAAGTAGCCGGATAATTTGACTTCGGAGCCTGTTTTCTCCGACGAACCCTACTTTGACGACCTTGGCAGGGTCATCTTCGTATAATGCAACGTTTTCGACCGGTTCGACAGATGGAGGCGACGTCGGCTCTATCTCTTCGGGGTTCTGTAGTTGCTATGCTTGGGGGTGCTGATTCCCAGCACCTCGGAGTGCGACCTGCATGCACTCCTTGGCCTGTAGCTGGTTTCCCCGAAGTGTGATCACTCCGTTTTTAGACGGAATTTTGATCGTCAGGTGATAGGCCGAGCAGATCGCCTTCGTCGCTATTAGCCAATCTCTTCCTAAGATGATGTTATAGGGAGAGCTGGCTTTTACGACGAAGAAGTGGATTATCTTCGTAGTGGAAAACGGGCTTTTTCCAACTATCACAGGCAGTGAAATAATGTCTTCCGTCGTCGTCTCTTGTTGTGTGAAGTTCTTTAGCGGCATGGGGCGTCGGCCTTAGACGTGCTTCTTCGATATCAAGCTTATCGAAGCAGTCTTTGAAGAGCACACTCACAGATGCTCCACTATCAATAAATATGCGGTGGACCAATTTGTTGGCTACCACGGCCTCGATTATGGTAGCATCTTGATGCGGTACGGCATGGGGGACTGGGTCATCACTGGAAAAGGTGACGACCTCATCCTTCTTGAACCTTTTCTGGGCAGGTTCTTCCCGCTGTTGACTTCGGGCCTCGGCTTTCAACGATGACTTCGTCGCGCCTTCGGGCAGTCCGGTGATGGCAATGATGACTGCATCATATTGAGGCTGGTCTTCATCCTCATCCTCGTCATCGTGCTTCGGCCTTTTGTCGTGATGGGGGGCACAGTTGTTGCCTCCCCTGTTTCTCTTTCTCTTGCCCTTCCCTTGAGGTCGGGCGTCTTTCTGGTTGCGACTTTGGTACAATTTAAGGGTACCGTTGCGTACCATGTTCTCGATGTCCGAGGCGAGATCCCTGCAATCCTCGGTTTCATGACCGCAGTCATTATGAAACTTACAGTATTTTTCCTTGGATCGGCGTTTCGATCCACCTCGAGACAAGGGCGGTGGCTTCTCGAACAAGTTCGTATGAAGCTCGTATATTTCGGCCCTGGACTTTGTCAATGTGGTGTACAGACTTCAGTCTTGGTTGGGCCGAGGTCCTAAGCGGGACTCGAGGGGTCCTCGCTGTAACCTTTCGAGGGCACTTCGGCGACCTTGCCCGTGGTCGGTGCGCTCCTTTTTCTTTCTTTTGTCGTTATTTTCGGGCCGATCTGCTGCCCGCTTTTTTCGATCGGCCTCATCCGTCTCCGCGAATGTATCAGCAATCCTCCATAGCTGTCTGGAGGTCGTCGGACGTGCCTTTACGAGCTCTCTAAAGAGAGTTCCGGACTGAATGGCATTTTGGAACGCCGAGATAAGCACGTCGTCGGAGAGACGATCGACTTTAAGGCTCTCGTTGTAAAAACAGGCTAGGAAGTCGCTTATCGTTTCTCCTCGCCCCTGCTAGGAGCTGGGCTGGGCTGATCTTCGCCTCGGCTTTTTGAAAGAAGCGACGCTCAAAGGCGTCAAGTAGGTCGGCATACGACCCTATGCTGCCATTAGGCAGGCTATCGAACCAGCTTCTAGCGTTGTCCACTAGCAGCTCGGGAAGACTTTACACATGTAAATGTCTTCGGCAAGTCCCTGGTTCATCATATTGTACTGGAACCGGGACAAGAAGTTGTTGGGGTCTTGTGACCAGTTGTAAGGCGGGATAGGAGGTACTCTATACGTCGACGGGAGGGGAGTATAGAGTATCCTATTAGTGAAGGGAGTCGAGATTTGACCATAGACGGTGAATCTTCCCTGGTAAACATTTCCTTCGTCACGCCGAGGTGGAAAGGTGTTTTGATGAGGTGATGTCGACCCGCGCTGAGGTGAAGCGCGGCCATTGTTCCCACGGCGATTATTATTTTGTCGCCTTCGGGGAAGTTCGGCGATCCTATCTCCAACGATCTAGAGACTTAGGGATCGCCGTTGTGACGGTTCGACTCCGTCCTCTCCACGTTGACTCTGTTGTCGATGTTGATCGACGAACTTGCGGAAGTCTTGTTCGTGGAGGTCCAAGTACGCCTTCAGTGCATCTCCAAGCTCGGGTTGGATTGCGGCGTTGTCACTTCGGCGTCCACCCCGACTTGGCTCGCCGCGGCTAGTTGAATCCCCGGACTGGCTCGATGTGACATCCTCTAGGTGGCCTTCAGGAGTTTGATCGGTTATGGGCTGCTTGCCAGGTCGTTTTCTAGAGGCAGTTTGACTTGTGTCGACCTCCTCCTTGTTGGCCGGTATATGAGGTGGATTGGCGGACTGGTCAGCCAGGTTCTGCTTCGCCTTGGCAGTAGCGGCGGCAGCAGCGGTGGTGGTGGAGCGGGTTTGTTTCACCATCGTATCTTCACTCAAAAATTCTGATCGGTTTTACGAAAATTTGCTTTCCCACAGACGGCGCCAGTGATCAATCGTGGATTTTAGAGTGATTGCGCGATAGTAAGATTTGTAGAAAAGTAAGAACACAAGCGTTTACGTGGTTCGATCTTTTGGTTAGATCTACGTCCACGGGAAAGGAGTTTTGTATTAATAACTCTCAAGTTTACCGAATGTCCTTCAATCTATCCTAGCATCACTATTTATAGGCGTCCAACAGCAGTTACAGCCGAGGTCGTGGGTTGCCACATCAGCAGACGTGGGTTAGAGATCGTGGGTTGAAGATCATGGGTCGGACGAGCTTCTATGCTCTTGGGCTGCGCTGCTGGATTGGGCCGATGTGTCTTCTGGGCTTTTTAGTGGGCCGAGCTCATCTAGGCCGAGCTTGTTTGCCGAGGTCCAATTATATTGGGCCGGTGCTTGGGCCCAGTAGCTGGGCCATATCCTATCAAACAATTATTAAGAAAATTTAATCCTAAGTTTTAACTTCATATATAGAAGTTTGAATTGCGAATTTCAACAGAAAAAATCAAATAACAATTAAGTATACAAATAATCCATAATTTAACAATAGAAACAACATTATCCTAAATTAAAATGGGAGCTGAAATGTGTGCGTGTGTTGGCCTAGCGGTAGGGGGTTAATATTCGGGACCAAATATCCCAAGTTCGAATCCTCCGTGGTGCGGTTTTAAATTTCCTGTTAGTGATTTCAAAAAAAAAAACTGAAGTTAAAAAAAAATAAATAAATAAATTATGTTGATGTAAATTAAATAATTAATTGTTTCTAAAAAGGAAAGGAGATATAGGGGTTGGAAATGGCGAGACAGTAGTAACTGTAGCTTGGTATCTTGCTCGTGGGATTTTACCTGCACCATGTTTTCATGCATTAATCCGCCTTACTCATTTATTTTATTATATGAAAATTCACCTTATTTTTTCTTCTTTTTTTTTTGAGAAATTTATCACCTCAATTACAGGTTGAACGAATTTGTATTCATTTCAATTTTATACTCATTCATCCCACTTTATTAGTTTTATTTATTTTTGACACAATAAACAATGATATGTGAGATAAAAAGTTTTAAGAGGTATTTTCCACCACTAATTCCTTTCCTTTTATGGAAATGAGATTAATAAATGAAACAGACGAAAAAGGAAAATAAGACTAATTAAGTAAGACGGATAAAGTATTTTATGTTCAAATATAGACTATTAATTTCTCAAATAAAAAATGATTAAGTCAATATTCACACTACAAGAAAATTGTTCATTGCCGGCGGATTGCCGACGGAAAAAAGTACGGGCTTAACTGCGACGGATCGACTGCAGAATGTAGACAAAGTGTCACCTATTAATAAATACTATCAAGTTTTAATACTTAGATATAAAAGCACGTCAATATTAACCGAAATTTGAAAAGTAAAAAACTGTTACAGTTGATTGTAATTCACCAAATCCCACGTAGTAACCGGTGCCTAATATTAAGGAGGGGGGGGGGGATAACCATTAAAATTGTCGGAAAAAATAACTAACAAATTATTTTATTTTAATATATAAATAGATTAAAGGTTTGATACTATGGAGTATATTTTATTTATGACCAGTCATAAATATATTTTTATGAATTTATGATGTTCTATTTTTGAAAAAATGAATTTTGCATTAAAATATTTAATACTATACTTTTAATAGTAATAAAATATTTTAATTTTATTTTCAAAAATTACGAGCCAAATTAAACGAGACAGATGAAGTATTTTTACTTTCGTGACCGCTTGATACAATTTATTTAAATTACTTTCGAGATGGTCCCTCCATTGCATTGAATCGGAAATCATTTAATTTATAAGAACCTTTAAGGACATAGGACACGATTTCATTAAAATCATCTAAGCACATTAGTGGCTTTCCTTTTCTTTTATTTATTAGTAATTTTTTTTAGTACAAGTGGCTTTAATTTTAAAGGCATAAAGTCGGCATTCTTCCAGCTCGACCAGTGGATGATTGATGAATTAAATTAAATTAAATTGAACTGAACTAGATTGAATGAAGTTACAAATCAAATCAAATCAAATTAAATTAAATTAAGAGTGTTCTTTTTTCTATAGAAATTTAGGAAAAAAAATATTTTAGTGCCACTGTTTTATCTCATTTTCACTTGTACGTTCGATATAATGAATAATTTACATCCGATCAAGATAAAGAAATTATCACCAAACAACCATTTTCTTATAAGTCATGGTAATATTTTAACGAAAATTTGGACTAGTAATATTGTAACTATGTTCTTTCACCTTATAAACCATACGATTAAAAAAGTGAAGTCTGCATTATGCAATGAATTTTCCGTATGTTTCCTTGTCAACCAAAAATAATACTCATAAATTAAATTAAATCAAATCAAATTGTACAGATTACATCATATTATCCAAACATATTTTAAATCACACATGAAAACAAACATAATTTCGCAATATTAGCAAAAAATAATAATAATTACACGAACCAAAAGCACGTCCAAACAAGGCAATGGCATTTAGGGGACCGAAAAAACTAGATAAGAATATAATTAATTTAATTCTTGGCTACCCTAATCTCTTAATTTACACGACAAGACTAATCAAACCAATTTTTGGAGTACAATATTTTTTTAAGAAAATTAAAAATTATGTAAAGAAAATATGCAGAAAATATAGTAAGGATCTGTTTGGACTTTGGTGGTTCTGAGAGAAAACCAACTTTTAGTGAGACATGGCTTTAATGAATGTGAAGTCGTAATCGCATTTAAGAATGTCACAACATATTCTGATCTGAAGATGCTTTTCAACAATTATAGCTAGGACACCTTTTCCTCCAAAAATAATACTAAAATAAAATAGAATTAGGACAGCGTATTGCATTTGGTGTAGTACCAATTATTGTTAAGGATTTTGGTTGGTGAATTACAATGTCTATTAGCTTTCAATTTCATTACCTGTTTGGTTGTTAAACTGATTCAGATTGCTATTTTTTTCTTTTCATGGTAAGGTCATTTAATGCATGTCCTGTCTAGTCATCATGATAGTTGCTAAACACCCCCACTATTTAATGTTTAAATTTCGTATACTACTTACATCCCCTCATTAGTCTCATTTACTTTATTAATTTTTTCGGCACGCATTTTTATCAAAACTTAGTACGGATTTTAAAATATAATTTTGAAGTATCATTTTTTTTACGGGATACTATGAGTGTCATAGTATCCCGTAAAAAAAATGATACTTCAAAATTATATTTTAAAATCCGTACTAAATTTCGGTGGAAATACGTGCAAGAAAAGTTAATAAAGTAAATGGGACTAATGAGGGGATGGAGGTAGTATAATCCAAGCTCTCCAATTTTAATTTGTGGTGTTTGTCATTGCATTTGCCATAGGTTGTCGTTTATGAATGGGTATAATTGTAAAAGAGAATGGGTGCATAATCGGATAGTAATCAGGTGTCTGTCCATATCCATACCCAATAAATGTGGGTTTCAATACAAGTTCACGAATGGAATTGTGGATAGATCGATCGTTGGAAATATCCTATCCCAACCCATTAAATTCTTGGAATCCATTATCAGTACTTTCTCCGTCCCGTTCGAGACGTACGTTACAGTTTCTGAATATATTTAAGGTATAAAATAATAAAGTATACGTCTTGAACGAGACATAGGAAATACTATTTAATAATGAAATGAATTGATACTTAATAAAAAAAGTGAAAATGGTATGAAATAGTCAATTTGACTTAGCCAACAAAAATTGTAGCCACTAAGATAAAAAGTAAAAATTATACCCATTTTTTAGTTTTTCGGACGAAAATACCCTTATTTTTTTAATGAAAGACCCCGTATGTCCCCTCCCCATCTTCATCTTTTCAAATCACAGATCTGCATTCTCTCTCCTATCAAAACTTCCTCATACACATTTCTCTCCATCTCTCTCCCTCCCCAGCTTAGCGTCGAAGCTATCAAGCCCAAAAACAAAGCCTCAACCCTCAAAATTTAGAATTCCACTGGAGCTACGACGCAGCTGCAGAGGCCGGAGACTTCCACTGCCGCCGTCATCCCACCACCGCCGCCGGCTAACCCTACCGTCTCTCTCCCTCTCTCTTCCTCCCCACCTTCTCTCCATACCAAATCCGGAGCTGGGTGTTGTTTGGGATTTTTGGGTTTGATTTTTGCTCTTTCACAGATCTCGATGATTGGGGTTTCTAGATCTGGGGTTTCTCGTCTGAATCTAAGGTATTCGGATCGGAGGTAGAGGAAGCCAAGCTTGGATCTGGAGTGGAGCTTCTTCGCGTCGGAAGTGCAAGGGGCGGGGGTGGGGAAAGAGTGAATGCGGCGGAGAAGGGTGTTTGTAGGTCGTAACAAACATATATGGGTGGTAGCCGATTTTGATGCTTGCACTGCGCGAATGGGCTTCTTTCTATGATGGAGTATTTCAATTGAACGAACATAGTATATTACTCCAAGAGGAAGAAATTTTTAGTATTGTGCTTGCATTGTTGTTCATTTGTTGATGATTCCAAGAGGAAGAAATTTCTTTTAAATTCGATGATTCAGCTTTCTTATTTTCTTTTCCCATTCATTTTTCTAGCTTCTTCGTTTCCTTGATGCCCTTAAATGCAATTTTTTACCAATCTGTGGGGATTCTTTTCTCGTTCAGTGTTTTTTTGGTGCTCTTATAATTGTTTGGGTTGGAACAATTGGAACAATTTAGTTGGAACAATTGGAACAATTTAGCTAAATTGTTCCAATTGTTCCAACTTTTTGTTGGAATAATTGGAACAATTCAGTATTTTTGTTGGAACTATTAGAACGATTTATTATTTTTCTTTCCAGATATTAAATTCAGTAAATAAAAATGTTAAATTTATAGTTCCAAGAGGTACCAAAACTATATGAATTTAGTGGAAAAAAAATGTTAAACTTTGGGTAATTTGAAAAATGAAAAAAAAAAATAGAAGGGAAATGGGGGAGAAAGAGAAAAAAAAATACAAGTTATGAAAGAAAAAAAACGTAAAGACTGAAAGAGAAAAAAAGTAATGTTGCAGCTGTAAAATCAAAGTCAAAAGGGTACTTTTGTCTAAAAGCTCAAAAAATGGGTATAATTTATGTTTATTAAGTTGGTGACTATAATTTTTGTTGACAAAGTCAAAATGGGTATTTCAAATAATGACCCATAAAAAAATATATATAACTATTATATAAATGACTTGATAGCAACAAGATTCAAACTGACGACCTTGAGATTGTGCTAAACACAAGATTGAAACGATGATTCGGGTATCCAAATACTTGACGGTGTATTCGAGTTCGAGATCGATACAAGGAATATGATTTTTCCGGGATTGGGTACCCATAAAAATCTGCTTGGGTACTTGACCTGCCCGTTTTCCAGCCCTACTTCTTTAACCCTTATTTTGGATTTCATGTTGAATTTATACCAATTTTGACGCTCTCAATTTGTCAATTTAAATGTTAAACCGCGAATCAATAATGGAACGTTTGAAATATTGAAATTTGGGGGAGGATCTTTTATTGTGGCCATATGCACAGCTAAATCTGTTGTGCAGCCAAACAGTACCGTTTTCTATGATTTTGGATGTTTGATTTGTATGGTGTGACAAGTAGTTTAAACATTGATATAATTTTGTTGATAGATCTTTATTTTCCACTTTGCTTGTTTTTCCTGAAATGAAAAAATAATTGTGAAACGAAAATAATAAAGAAACAACGCATTGGATTGAATTTCTTTTTGGAAAGAATAAGTTTGTAGTTGTGGAAGATTATTTAATGGAAGAAAATAATGGTATAATAACGAAACAACACGTTGAATTGAAAAAAGAAAAAAAAATAGAAATAATGAGTCTAGCAGTGGAAGATTATTTAATGGAAGAAAATAAGTGGTCAAAGATTTTAATTGAATAATTGAACTTCTCACAAAATACGGCGTCGTTTGAGTGCACAGCAAATTGTACTGTGTATATATGCCACCACAGCAGGGGATCCTCCCCCGAAATTTGAAAAGTCACAAGAGGTGACGTCATAATTGAAATATTTTAAATTAAGGTATTTTCTAAATTGCAATTTTTTTATGTGTAAAAAGTAGTGATTTATTTAGCAATAAATCTTTACACATGCATATTACTCTCGATTAATTTACGAAATGAGTGCCTTATACTTTTGTCGTCTTATGTAAGAAAGTATGTACAAATTTAATGCTATTTGGAAGTACAAACATGATTTGTTATGGTTGATGCCTCCTTAGAAAAAATATAATTAAAGTACCATCAATTTACTTAGTGGAGTGGAATATAGTGATACATAGTGATCCTGTAAATTTTACGTTTGATGCGTTATTGACTTACTGTATTTCCTTAGCATGTGCAGTTGTATAAATGTAATTGAATTTTAACAATCAATAAATACCAAACATACAAAAAAATAAAAAAAATAAAAAATTAATAATAATAATAATAATAAGGAAAAAATGTAATTAAATACACTTACTTTCTCTGACATCCCGTTTTAATCATTAATTTTTAATTTTTTCTAATAATTCACCAACTTTCTTCCGCGTTCAATTTTAACACCGATCACATATTCCGGCTACGTGGCAATAGAAAATGACAAGGCATTATATGTGGCAATATTAATTAAATTATTTACTACACGGTGATAAAACGACGCCGTTTCTGAATAATTATACGTTTCGGGTGATAAAATGACAAGGATTTATACGTTTGTTTAGCTTCAGAAACAACGTCGTTTTATCACCGTGTAGTAAATATTATAATTAACATTGCCACGTATAGTGCCTCGTCATTTTCTATTGCCACGTAATAGCCGGAATATATGATCGGTGTTAAAATTGAACGCGGAAAAAAGTTGGTGAATTATCAGAAAAAATTAAAAGTTGGTGATTAAAACAGAATGTCAGAGAAAGTTGATGTATTTAATTGTATTTTTTCCTAAAATAATAATAATAAGTGATTCAATATGGCATCAGACCAGAGACACCAAATGATTGTAGAATAAAACAATTCAGTTTTTTTTTTTTTTTGGTTTAAAAAAATAATTATAAAACAATTCAGTTTTCAGGCACCGAGCTAGAAATAGGAAAAAAAAAACAGAAAAAAGAAGAAGAAATAGATTGTTTTATTACGCAGAAAAAAGAGGATAGAAGGGAGTATGTAATAAACTAGAATTGTATCTTGCATCATCAGGAATAAGTTATAAATATTTTATACGAAAATTTATTGGTTCAATAACCATACATGAAAAAAATTGAAAAAAGAATAAATAAATTTAAACATTCAAATAAATGTTTTAATTTATAACTTCCACTTTATATGTTTTTTGGCCGTCAATATAGTAACATATTTTTATGTGTGTATTATATTTTTATAATATAATAAAAATGAGTTATGGAAAGGGAAACAAGTAATTGAATACATTAGTTTTTGTTTGGTTTGAGTAGTTAGTAGGTTTTCCATTTACTTTACTTGGGGGTAACTCAATCCATCAAATTGTTACCCCTCAAGAAAGAGAGAAAACAAGAAAAACAAGGGAATCCCCTTACAAGTGACTCTCTTTATACTATTCAACCACACACTCAATAAAACTAACCATTAGTACCATTTCCTTACTTGATTTGATTACATTCCCTTTCTGTTTCCCAACCGAAACCAAACGACCCCTAAATATAAAATTGCAACTAAGAAAATAATTTTTCAAATTGAACAATATGAAATGGTTCATCCATCCAATAATATTACTGACTCTTGAGTTGCAATTTGTGCATAAGAATTGCAAGCAAAATTCATTAATACACATAGTTTTTTCAAAGTTGTAGCTATTGAATTCCGGTTAATGAAATATTAATATAGGTAAAATGGATTTGGAGGAAAAACTTAGATATATTATATTTGACTTTATATAATACTCCATCCGTTTACTATAGTTATGAACTTTTGTTTCGACACGAGTTTTAAGAGAATTATGGTAGATACTATTGTGAGCGAGGAAGGGGACCTACCAAAGTATATATTTAAGTAATTGTTGTGAGTGGGAAACGAAATCCAATACAGATATATAATGTTTAATATGTAAGAAAGCATGTGAGGTCATTTCTAAAAAATGCAAATTACATAACTTTTGCCAACATTCCAAAGCGGCAAAGAGTTTATGATAAACGGACACACTTTCCTTTAGTGACTCTACACAAAATATGTTACATTCTATTTTGGAACATAGACTGTACATAAAAAAAAAATCATTTTAAAAACCCACTCTTCTACACTTTAAGTGAGAGTCAAACTCTACTTTGATACATACTTTACAAAATATTAAAGCTCGTGCTTAAAAAATTGAGTCATATTATATGTACGGATGTAGTAGATTATAACGAGATCAATCTCTTTTTTTGAATTCCAAACGATCGAGGAGAAAATGTTCCTTTTTCTTTTCCTTTTTGTAGCAGTAGGAGAAAATATTGAATAGTAATAAAGAGAAAAGAAAAGAAGAATGAGAAGGAGGGGGGACCCCACTGTAATTGACGTACAGGTGGCAATGTGGAGCCGGTTCCTCAATTCCGGTCGGGAAAGTCTTGTATGCAAAATTTTGCAATGCATTTGTACAACTGTAAACCACCCTCCAATGTTATGAATTGTTTTAAATATTTTATTTGAATATTTTATTGATTGTTTGTTTTCTTGTGCAGGTTTTTGCAGAACCCACCCCTTTCCCCTCCTCTTCCACCCCCCAAACCCCAAACCCAACTCATAATTAAATGATTATTTATCGTGATGTAGAATAATTCTTTTTCTGAGGGAAGAGGTTGAATAATAATATGCTCTTGAAACTCATCTTTATGGATTCATTTTTTATTTTATTTTTTTGGTTTTATTTTTAGTTCACTTAATTAAAATCTCAATTGAGTTTTTTTAATGCAGATCATGAATAAAAATATAAAGCATCTCGATTTTAACTTAAATTTTTAAACGCTTCAAATAATGATACAATTGGCTTAAAAGAAAATATATTTGTAAAGGGTCAAATATATATATATATATATTGTCGAAAAAAATAAAAACAAAATTGTATTCCCTCCTCTGAAATCAGAGTTTTATTACTTATTTGAAAGGCTCCTAAAGTAGTGTAGTCTTACGTAAAATAAAAAGATTTTCGGAAAAAAAAGGCCATTTATTAAAAAATAAATAAAAAATTAAAAAATTATAATCCACCGTTTATTCGAGTAGCTCCATCGTTCAACTCGACTAGTGACTAATGAAATAAAATGCCTTTTGGTTTTCACTAATTCAATAATCCGAGATCGACTATTTGATTAGTGAACTACATGTTTCACTAATTATTTGAGAATCTCCACCAATGCAACTCTATTAGTGACTAATCAAGTGAAACTCCTTTTTGTTTTCACTAATTCAGTAATCCAAGATCGACTCTTCGACAAGTAGATTTCACGTTTCAATAATTATTCAAGGATCTCAACCGATTCAACTCGATTAGTGACTAATCCAGTAAAATAAGACTTTGTTTTCACTATTCCACTAATCCTGAATAGCCGCTATAACTAGTGATTTCCACTGATTTCTTGTTATTTTAATAGATTTTGTTTTAATTAGTTCATAATATTTTTGGAATTCTTTTTCTCGTATTTTTCAAAAATTATAAAATTAGCTTAGAATTTTTTTTCTAGAAAATTTAATTTGATATGATGGGAGATGTAAGGTTACTCCCTCAATGATGATCACTTCCGTTGCACCTTTATTATTTTATCATTTGATATTATTTTATACGATTTTTTAGTTATTTTATATTCTAATACCTTATAAATTAATATAAATATTATAAAATCTAAAAAATCAAAGCTCGTTTTTTTTTAACTTCGTAAAATGACTAATAAAACAAATCGAGCTTTGAATTTATTTAGTTTTTAAATTTTATGATTTCTATATCAATTTCTAAGGTATTGGAATATAAAACAAATGAAAAAATTGAACAAATTAATACCAAAATGATAAAAAAAAAAACGAAAGTGCCCACAAAGTATACCATCATTGAAGGAATAACAATTCACCTATTACACTTTTTTTTTATCTAGGCTCGTCTCAATATATATTGAGGCTCTGTGCTTGTATAAAATTAGGCCCTTAAATTGTACCAAAATATATTTAAAATAATAATTAGGCCATCACCGGATCGAGATGTCTTGCGCGCTGCCACCGTTGCTGAATCGCGCCTTCAGCGAGGACGGCGACGCAGTAATTCTCGATCGGAAGAGAGTGGAAGGAGATAGAGGGGGCGTGAGGGAGAGCGAAATCGAGAAGGAGAGGGAAGAAGAAATTGGGAATTCTAATTTTCAGAATTTGAATTTGGTTTGGGGATTGAGGGGTAGAATTGTCCTAATTTTAAAAAGTGGGTAGAAAGTGTGTAAAATAATTGGGGTGGGTAGAAGTTGATATTCTTATATGAAAGTGGGCGTTTGACCCTATTACATCTTTTTTAAAATAAAAAATATTCAATTAAATACTACATCAAATAGATACATTCAGCATATTCATATAATATAAATTTTACTAAACTATGCATTCACCTTGTTAACACACTAAAATTACAATGTATGAATCTAAAATGTCCTAAAATTGGAATTGTTTTTTGCTTTAACAAGATGATTTATATTTAGATGAGTGAATTACGTAACACAAATTGAAGGATGTAGTGACAATCCATAAAATTTAATTGTGATCACAATGAACCATAGCATTGTACGCTACTCTCTCATTCATGGACACTTTTGTGGGCACCTTCGCCGTTTTATCACTTTGACATTACTTTGTTCGATTTTTTCGATTGTTTTATATTCTAGTACCTTAGAAATTAATTTAGAAATCATAAAATCTAAAAAATCAAAGCTCGATTTATTATTTTTTATTTTTAACTTAAAAAATGAGTAATAAAACAAATCGAGATTTTTATTTATTTTTTTAGATTTTATGATTTCTTTTAATTTTTAAGGGATTATAATATAAAACAATTGAAAAAAAATTGAACAAAGTAATGTCAAAATGATAAAACGACGAAGGTGCCCACGGAAGTGCCCACGAATGGGGGAGTAGCATATCATTTCTCGATAAACATTTTAGGCCATCTTAAATTTTGTATAATGATATTATATACTCATGTACGGAGTATATTGTAATTTATTCCTGTACGAAGGCATAAATCCTTAAGACGAGACCAGAAAAGCATATGCTTTATTATAACGTGGAGGCTATTTCTAAATATAACTGGTCCCTAATCGAGACCATAATTTTTTATTACTTTAGAGAGGTTATTTATATATATAATATTTTTGTAAAGAGGTTTTACTGTATAGTAGTTTAATTATTTCTATGACATTTGTTTTTATTTCTTTACAACTATAATTAATATTATTATTTTCAATAAAATAAAATACCAATAAAACCATTTAATAATGGATGCGTGGACCCTTAATACTACGTTCGTGTACACGTGGACAAACGATAGGATTATCCATTTTTTGAGAATTAAAAATGTATATCTGGCAATAATACAATTATTAGTTAGAAACAAAAGCAATGTGGATAATTCTTACGCAACTTATCGATAATTCAATCTTAGAAGAATCAATATATATATATATATATATATATATATATATATATATATATATATATATATATATATATATATATATATTATACGTTCTGATGCGGATTCGGAGCACGAGAGCGATCCAAGCGTTTACGTGGCGCCTCCTACGGCCTCCATTCCCTATTTATCTAAATTCTGAATTTTTATACATATTAAATCATTATTTAATATAATAAATTCACATAATTAAGATTTCATCAATCTCTTATTATCATCCATATATATTTATACATATTAATTATTTTTATATATATATTAATATATTAATTATAATAATTATTATAATCTATTTATATTATACATAAAATTTAAAAATTTAATTATGAGAATTGGAGGATTCGAACTCATGATCTCCCACATGATAGACTATGTTTTGTACCACTACACCACATCACTAAATAATACTTATTTAAGGCTTACAATATATACATCCATTGTTCAATCATCTTTGAATCATTATCAACTACATTATGTTCATTTTATAAAATTATAAATATATGTTTTGAGTATAAATATATATAATATGAATATGAATATGTTTTTTTATTTTTATTTTATTTTAACATGTGTTTCTTAAATTTTTATGAACTTATACTATATAAATCATGAAATTTTTGATATTTATAAATATACAATAAATATTTTTATTATTTTTATTAATTTATTTATTAAATGGTTCAACCGATCGAACCATGACCAGAAAAATATTTCAATGTTGAGGGTGTTTTTGCTACTCTTCCCAAAATAGGAAAAAAAAAACAGAAAGGAAAGAAAAAGAAAGTAAAATATTTTAGTTCGGGCTATCTAACACCATTTTAATTTTGAGGTAGCCCACCTAAACGATTTTGATATTCTTTTAGTTTGTATCGATAACAACAATTGACAAATTTTTGTAACGAAAAATATATTTTTAATTATTAAATACAAAATCAATTTTGAGGTGGCCCATTGGCCAATAAATTTTCTAAATTCTTTTAGTATGTATAGATAGTGTTAATTGTCGAATTTTTGTAACAAAAAATATATTTTTTTAGTTTAAAATAATTGACAATAACTAGACACAAAAATAAGCGTCATGAGCAATTACTTATTCATCTCACTTTATTCCTATTTTTTTCATTTTCTACCTATTTTTCCCACGTTCTCCCTACTTTATCTTATTTTTTTTACTTTACACTATTTTTTTCTTAAACTGCGTGTCATTTCTCTTTCCACATATTTATATGGGGGGACGGAGGAGTAATATTTAATATATTAATGTCAATTTTATTATTTTAAAAATGATGCATCATAGATGCATAAAAATATATTGATGTATGATCTTAAATGAAAGATCGTATTGAGGTCTTTAATTTGGTATAAAAATTATAAAAATCAGATAACAAACGAGCAAGTTATGATAAAGCTTTTAAATATGAAATTATACTGCGTGTTGAGAGATGAGTAGATGATGAGATAATTAGTAATGGTAATTCTTTCACTTTTAGAAAAATATGTCTATTTAATTGGGACGGAGGGAGTAATAATTAATTTAAATTATTATACACTCTCCGTCCCTTTGAAGTTATTATACATTCATTTTTGGACCGTCCCTGACTCCCTTTCAAGTTGTTATGTTTCCTATTTTGAAAAGAATTAATAACTAAAGCACCAAATTAGTAGAAAATTAAGCACCACTAATTGAACCCTTATTTTTTAATAAATAATAAAATAAAATATTAAATACGTAATAATAAATAATTCTAGTAGATAATAAAATCAATTATAAATAAAATATAAAGTGAATTACTAATAACTTAATTTATTTAATTATTTATTCATTTAATTTTACAATTATTATTTATAACAATTAAAATTTTATAATGATTAAAATTTTATAATTGTTATTTATAATAATTAAAAAATTATTAAAAAATATTTATTTTATTATTTATTACTCCTTCCGTCCCACTCTACTTGAGCCGGTAGAGTGGGTACGGTTAATAACATAAAAATAATACTTTGTCAATTATAATATTAAATTATTTTATTTTATTTTGAAAAATAGAAAATTGGAATAAATTCATATTACAAACCTAAAATCACTCTAACGAAACAAAAAATCTTAATTAGAACATTAAGAGTCCCTTAATCACACTGCTAATCGTAGGAGTGTCTAAATGGGATCGGGTGTTTGAGTATGTTCCGAAATACCCGATCCAAACAGATATTTTGGATACACGAACCCGTCTTAATCGGGTATCAAGGCGGGTTACGGATGGATTTTAAAATATTTTTCGGGTATTCGATTACCCGGTTACCCGATCATATACCCGATTAATTTCAAATAATAGTTTTATTTTATATCCTAAATATTACACATGATAAGGAATGAAAAATGAAAAATACTAGTGAGATTGAGAAATAAACTATGCATCAAGCAACAAATATAACAATAGAGGAGATAGTATACTACTTAGCTACCCGGATTATCTTGCCTTTACCTTCCTAGTAGCATAATCTTATAACACATACAATCATTGACTTCATTTTATTTCTTATTAAATTTATATTTGAAACTAAAATATTTTTTGTCATAAATTAATTCCGGAAAAAAATATTTAATATATATAATTTTGTAAATTGGAAAATTTGAGTACCGTATTCCGGGCATCTGGTACCCGAATTACCCATTTGGGATAGAAGACGGAATAATTTTTTTACTTATTTGGGATCGGGTACCCGACAAAGATGGGGCGTGTATCCCGTCCCGACCCGTTTTTAGAGACCCCTAGCTAAACGGCCTAATTATTTCTATATTAGGAAATGGCTCAAGTAGAGTGGAACACCTCAAAATAGAAATTGGCTCAAGTAAAGTGGGACGAAGGGAGTATTTAATATTTTATTTTATTATTTATTAAAAATACTTAATTAATTTATTAAGAAAATTTTAAATTTTTTAATAAATAATAAAATAAATATTAAATAATAATCCAAATTCGTTACTCTCCTCAATTATCAAACCCACTTAAAACACTAAAAACTACCACCTTAATTCTCATGCCGAAAAATTATGTAAAGACTCCAATATGAAGTCCACTAATTGAATAGTCGATCCTAGATGAGTGGAATAGTGAAAATAAAAAAGGGAACTTGGTTAATTAGTCTATAATCTAGTCAAATTGGTCGGCATAATCGGACAATTAGTGAAATATAAAGTCCTCTAATCAAGTAGTCAATCCAAGATATGTGGATTATTGAAAATGAAAAGGGATCTTGGTTGATTAGTTGCTAATCTAGTCGAATTGGTCGGCATGTTCGGATAATTATCAGAGGATCAGAGGATCTCCACTAGTAGACTTCATGTTTCACTAATTATCAGAGAATCTCCACTGATTCAACTCGATTAATCACTAATGAAGTGAAATCACTTTTTATTTTTCAATAATAATAATAATAATAATAATAATAATAATAATAATACGATTCAACTATAATGAACTTATGATACCAAAACCTATAACATGCTTCAAATGAGTAGTTAATTAATACGATTGAAATACAATAAACTTATATTATGGTTCAATTGAAGACTAATCCAATAGTCGACCATAGATGAGTGGAATAGGAAAAACGAAAATAAAGTTTGGTTGAATAGCCACTAATCTAGTCGAATTGGTCGGCATCCTCGGATAATTAGTGAGACATGAAGTCCATTAATAATGGATTAGTGAAAACAAAAATGAATTTCACTTGATTTTTGATAATTTAGTCGAATTGGTCGGCATCCTCTGATAATTAGTGAAATATGAAGTACACCGATCAAAAATAATATATTAGTCGGCATCCTCTGATAATTAGTCGATTTAAGTTGGATGTATTATATATGCACTATTCTCCCTTCTGCCTCACCCTGCCGAAGCTCTAAACGCCCGATCCATCAACAACTGCAGCGTCCACGCCATCTCCGGCATGTCCACCACGCGCAAGTCCTATTTTTTCTATTGAGACTATTTGGTTCTAATAGTCTCATTTATGATTTAAGTTTTCTTCATCTTATTTGAGTGTATTAGGACTATCTTGTGTCATTTGTTCCAAATAGTCTCATTTCTCATTTATAGGTTCTTAATCTTGTTTTGGGCATATTGGGACTATTTAGTGCTAATAGTCTCAATAGTTCCATTTTTGAATTAGAATTTCTCCATTTTGTTTGGGCGTATTGAGATTAATTGGTGATAATAGTCCCAGTTTTTGTTCAGGATTTATGCAACTATTGGGACAGTCCAAAAAAACATCATAAATTAATATTTAAAAAAAAAACATAAAATTTGAAAAAATAAAATCAAAAAAAAAATATTAAAAAAAAAATCAAAAAGAAAACCAAAAAAAATTACTCCCTCCGTCCCAATTCAATAGTCTTGTTTCTTTTCGGCACGAGATTTTAGAGAGTGTGTTTAGAGATCAAGTATATAGTTTGATATGTTAGTACAAATTTCATTATTTTAAAAACAGAGCATCATAGATGCATAAAAATATATTGATGTTGGATCTTAAATGAAAGATCGTACCAAAATTTTTAATTTAGTATAAAAATTATAAAAATCCGAGAACAAACGAGCAAGTTCTGATAGTTTAAACTTTTAGAATTTGAATTATATTGGAATACGTGCTGAAAGGTGAGTGAATGATGAGATGATTAATGGGCTAATTTTTTCTATTTTAGGAAACATGACTATTGAATTGGGACGACCCAAAATATCATACATGACTATTGAATTGGGACGGAGGGAGTATTTAACTATTGGACTATTTGGTGCTAAAAGTCCTAATGGGAAAAACATTAGAAATTAAAAATAAATAATAAAAAAACGTAAAAAGAAATTCGAAAAAAAGATATAAAAATAAAATAAAAAGTCAAAAAACCAGTCAGTCAATTTATTAAGGGCATTTTGGTCCAAATGAGTATAATTTGTATTTTTTATGTTGATGGGTATAATTTGATATTCCTTATGTTAGATGGGTATACAAAGAATTGTCTCTTAATTAAAACTCCGGAGTTAGCAACAACTTTAAAAATTATTTGCATTAATAAATTTGCCTACAATATTCAAGAATAATTCTTATGCATGTTCAAATTATAGCATAAAATTTGAACATTTAAATTTGTATTTTTTTTTATATAATTATTGAAGTTATATTTTATTTCATAAAATATTTAGAAATTATTTTCCGACAACGCTGGAATACAATTCTAGTTAGTATTCACTTTTATATCATAATCGTAAAAACACATTACATATTAGGCTTATTTTGAATTAATTTAAAAATTTTGAAATTAAAATAAACATTCATACTCTCTCCGTCCTCTATTTAATAAGCCAAAAAATTTTGGGCAGAAGTTTTTTTTTTGTTTTTTTTACATTTTGATGATTTAGTAATAAATTAATATGTTAAAGTGTCCCGTAAAAAAAACACTTCAAAATTATATTTTAAAACTCGTACTAAATTCTGATGGAAACGGTGCCAAAAAATTCACAAGTCAAAATATAGCTATTTAGTAGGATGAAGCGAGTATAATCTAAAACTAATTAAAGTTTCAAAAAATTTAAATACAACTTCTAATTAATGCAACTAAAATGAATTGCAAATTCAAATAGGGGGTGGTGGTGGTGGGTCGCTAATGGCCCCACAATTCTAATCAATTATAAAACCACTCAGCAAAAAAGCAAAACAACACCAGTATTTTGAAGTGCCCACGTGGGTGGTTTAATAGGACTTTGCATTGCAAAGGTAGGCACTGAAGACTCTCCCATTCCGGTCAAACATCAAGAAAAAAGAACACCAACTGCGCATGTTAGTGGACCTCCATTCTAGATTTCTAATCAACCATCACGTCGCCCTTTTCTTCCCGGCGCAGACAAACGGCGCAAAGTAGCGGTCGGCCGCCGGTCATGGAATGTAACTTGATAAAATACACCGGTGGTGAGCTGCGCACATACTTTCGATGGGTGTACAAATATTTATAGGAGCTAGGGCTTTTCTACCCTTTTTAATAGATGTATTGTAAAAATTACCCTTTTTAATATATATAATTATAAAAATGCCATTGTGTGATTAAATAATACTATTGGGCCCACAATTAATTCAACACTACACACACAAACACACAAAGTCGGTACAGTGTGGCAGTGTGTCGGCCATCAACCCATCAAGTATGAATCTTTTTTCTTTTCTTTTTTTTGTTTTTTTCCTTTTGTCAAATATTCCCTCCCCAATATTCCCTCCCCACCCAAAACGAACTCAATATTAACCCTTCCCCCCACCCGAAGACTCCATGCACTAAACCCTACACGGACGATGGAAAAAACAAAAACTCGACACACACCCCCATTCCCCATTCATATTATTCTTATTCCATAAATAAATTCAACAAATGAAAATACAAACACAAAACAACAAAAAATAAAAACATAAAAACCCTAACTTATGATTTACACTCACCCGACTAAATACATAACATTCACCCTCCCAAAGCTGAGCAGCACCTCCCTAACAAACCCTATTCATCATCTTCATCATTACTTCCCCGCCGAGCACCACCTCCCTCGCCGGTGTTCCATTCCGTTCCTCATTGCCCACAAGCCGTCGCTACCATTGCACCGGAGATGTCGGGAGGATACATAATCAACGATGATGATGAGGAACACAAAGTCTTGCCGGAAAACGAAATGGGCATCTCGATCGAAATAATACCACGCCGAATATTGGTATGTTTAAAAAAATGTATTAATTTTTTGTTATGATTTGGTATGAATTAAAATGGTATTATTTGTTATGATTTAAATTGTATGATTTGTTACGATTTAAATTTTATTAATTGTGGATCTCGATTTATTTGATACGAATGATTTGTATGATTTGTTATGAAATTGTATTTGTTGGGAAGTCTAAATAATGTATTATTTGTTAGGATTTAATTAAAAGTTAGTATATATATATATGTAATGTTTAACATAATAAAATTTACATATGTGTTGAGAAAAATAAAATAAATTTTCTGGGTTTGGCGACCGGCCAATCCGGTGCCGGAAAACAGGCAACCGGACACTTCTTCCGGTCGCCGGAAAATTGACATGCCGGTCACCTAATTGGCCGGTTGCCTATACCACTATTTTTCTTATATTTTTCTTAGTAAAGATTGTTAATCATATTTTTTTTTTGAGCTTATAAAATAGTTTGTATATTTTTCTTGAAAAATAATTGATATATATTTTGTTTAAATTTATTTTTTTAAAGTGATTTAATTAAAAAACGTATATATGTAATGTTTGAAACATTAAAATTTATATTTGAGTTGAGAAAAATAAAATAAATATTTTGGGTTTGCCGACCGGTCAATCCGAAGCCGGAAAACGGCCAACCGGACGCATTTTCCGGTCCCCGGAAAATTGACATTCCGGTCACCTAATTGGCCGGTTGCCTATACCACTATTTTTCTTATATTTTTCTTAGTAAAGATTGTTAATCATATTTTTGTTTGAGCTTATAAAATAGTTTGTATATTTTTCTTGAAAATTAATTGATATATATTTTGTTTAAATTTATTTTTTTTAAAGTGATTTAATTAAAAAACATATATATATATGTAATGTTTGAAATATGAAAATTTATATTTGAGTTGAGAGAAATAAAATAAATATTTTGGGTTTGCCGACCGGTCAATCCGTAGATGGAAAACGGCCAACCGGACGCATTTTCCGGTCGCCGGAAAATTGACATTCCGGTCACCTAATTGGCCGGTTGCCTATACCACTATTTTTCTTATATTTTTCTTAGTAAAGATTGTTAATCATATTTTTGTTTGAGCTTATAAAATAGTTTGTATATTTTTCTTAAAAATTAATTGATATATATTTTGTTTAAATTTATTTTTTTTAAGTGATTTAATTAAAAACGTATATATATGTGATGTTTGAAATTCAGAAATTTACATATATGTTAAGAAAAATAATCGAAATTTTTGTATGTATATATATGTGATTAAATTCAAAAAGTGCGTATGTAATGTTTTAATTAAATTTTTCTAAATATAGATTGATGGATCTTAAATTATTTAAGTAATTATTTAAGTAATTATTGTTTAAATTAATTATTTAAGTAATTATTTAAGTAATTATTTGGATAATCTTAACTATAAATTTATACTATTTTATATGCTAAATACTTAATATATTAAACATAACGATTATTTATTAAACATAATACTTAAATTTGTAATACTAATAATAATATCGATTGTGTCCCTATTTTACAGGAATCTGAGCCCCCATGGTTCCGTCGAAGCTATTTGATCAACAAGTATATGGATGTGACTAACTACTATAGGATTAAACTCTTGACTGATATCCGTGATGTACTGAGCGACAACTATACCTTAGTCGATAGATTTCAAGAGGGGCCTTTCGGACACTTTCTGAATTGGGAGCCGGGGCAAAATAGCAAAAAATTGCTAAACTCTATTATATCTCGTTGTACTGTTACTGAGCAAGGAATTTGGTTCCACATTAGGGGCCAAGACGTAGAGTACACCATCCGAGACCACGCTCTCATTACAGGATTGAGATTTGGGTCTACACTGTTTGATCCTAGGATTCAGAGGCATCCAAGTGAATCACATTTCTTTCAGGTGGTCTGTGGCGGCATTAATAGGAATGCAGCGTGGTTGAACTCGTAACTAAAGGAGTTCACATCGGCCAACGATCCAGATGGCGAAATTCGTGTGAAGCTGTCAAACTTGTTGATGGCAAATTGTTTTATTCTCGGTCACGAGGCGAAGGCCAATGTTTTCCCATGGTTGTGGGAGTTGATTGATGATGAGGATGAATTCAATGGTTTTCCTTGGGGTGCGTACACGTACAAGACCATTCAGTACTATTTGAGGACGTTTCAGACAACGTCCAAGAAATATCACATTTACGGGCCGTCATGGGCATTGATGATTTGGGCTTTGGAGGTGATGACGGGTTTCGGTGATGATTTTGCAGTCAGATGTCCTACAAATGATGTGCCAAGGTGTCTGAGATGGAATTTCCTCAATACCTTTAGGGGCGTGTCTGATGATGAGTTGTACGCACCATTTGAGTATCCTGAAGGACAAATTTCGATGATCCATCCCGAAGATCAGGAGATCCAAGAAGGTTACTTCTTGTCTGTACTTCAACCAAGGTCCTTGATGGTTAATTTTCATGTGCCGAACAGTCCGTACATCGTCGTTGAACGCCCACGTGTACGTCGATCTGTGCCCGAGCCTCAGCATGCCGAAAGAGATGATCACGCAAAACCTCAACGTAGACGGAGTACCCGGTCTACGAGGTACTCCGGGCCACTATCCGATGAGGGTACATCTTCATCCCGTCACCAACGAGTGAGCAGTAGTGGCGGCGATGATGGCATTCCGTCAGGGATGTCTAGAGAGGATTGGATCGGTATCGTACAGGAGGCTGCCCGTCGTGAGAATGAGAAGACGGAGGCCAAGATGATAGGAAAGATCAGTAAATCCGTCTTCTCTAAGGTAAAGAAGTGGCTCAAAGGGGGCGTTAACATTGTGAGCTGCGGGACTTCGAGTATGTCCACTCGAGTGGACCGGCCCCAACAATTGAGCCCCCCCCCTGATTGTTTCATCTGCACGGGAATCGGGTTTTGCAGTCACGGCTGTTGATACAAGCCCTGAGGTGAACGAGCACCTCGAGGCAGCGACTGCACGTATGGATACCTCTCTTCCCATTTGGACACCGTCTTGTACGGAGCCCTACACGGGATCCGCCCCGAGTACTGTAGTGGATTCCGCGTACACTTCCATCTTCGGCCAGGTACAATCTTTAAGATTATTAAGTTTCTTTGACTTTTACTTTTATTAAATTCTTATATGTTTACTCGAATATCCATTTATCGTACAGGTCCAGCAATTCACTCCAATCACTACTAGTGGGCCCCTTTCGACCTATATTCCTCCCTACGGCCAATCGTATTTGCCGTATACTGGCGATGCTCATGAACAATCCCGGTGGTCTTTGGGCGACTTCTCATCCACTGCGCCTAATTTCTCGATGCCCAGACCGTCATTCCCGACTGCCGCTCACCCCAACATTACAATTCGTGAACAACCGAGGCGTGCTTCGTCAGTCGAGCTTGGGCAGGTATTTTTATTAAACAATAACTCATTTTCGATTTTACATTGGAGTAATAAATAAAATGAAGCTTAGTTAATATCATTTTAAGAATAATATTTATACCCTAATTTCTTCTCAATTCCTATAGTCTACTAGATCGAGATCTACTGAATCCGAGAGACATAGAGTTATTCCTAGTAATTCAGGGAGTCGTGGAGAATCGAGCTCTTCAGCCAGTAGAAGTACTTATTTGCAGCCACAAAACCCACCTTGGCCCCCAAGTGATGTGGTCGACCGATTCTATAAATATGTGAACTCCAACAAGCCACAACGCCCGATGAGGGTATATGACGCAATAACCGATCTGACACCCTCTGATTTCAAAAGAATGATAGCCAAGGATGGTCAGTGGGATCTTCCGGTATGTAAAGTACGCCATAAATCTTAAAATATTATTTATATTTTAAGATTTAAATAATTAAATTATGGTTATAACATCTACGTCTTCAATGCACAGACTTTTGATCTTGCCCTAATGACCATGCGTCTGAAGCTACGAGAAGGCGTTGATGTCAAGCCTGAGTATCGGGATGAAAAATTGATCACATGCCCTACTTTTGTGATCGTAAGTATTTAAAATTATAATCCGATTTCACATATTATAATGACTTAATCCACCACTAATTAATTATTTCGGTGTATAAATTTCAGATGGATCTTAAAGCGGACTACTCTAAGTTGATAAAACCAGCGATGGAGCTTTTTGGTGCTACCCGTGAAGAACGAACCTGGCCCATTCTACTGGCAAAATATCCGTGAATACATGGTAAGGGAGTGGCAACCCAATCCTTTTTTGATAAATTTCATAAAGGGCCAAGGTTTGCCACTTGAGGGGAGCCCTGCCTGGTGGAGCGCAACTACGGTATCACATTTCCGTAAATTTGATTTCTTTATTGATGTATATTTATATTCTTATTTTGTTAATATCGTAACTGACGCAACTTTAATTAATTATGTATTTAATCAATTCTTTAGGTGATCATTCCATGGGTTGTTGGTGAAGCGAACAGATATATTTTGTGCATTCTCAACCTTGAAACTAAATCTCTTCAAGTTATGGATGCGCACTACTGGGATCTCCCAGAGAAGCAAAGAATTCAGATTATGATTGACTTGATGCCCTTGAAAATGCTTTTACCAATTTGGGTAGTTGGTGGGGGATATTGGCTCTGCAACCGTAATGGTTGGCGTGAAGCAGCTCCCATGTTTGTAGTCAGTTTTCTTCCTAAAAAGGATATCATTGAGAGTGGTCGTCCCTATAGTGATGGTCCAATTGCGATAATGAATCTCGAGCGCTTCATTACTGGATGTCCCGATGTACTTGGTGCAGACAGAAATTTAGACAATTATAGAGAGCTGATTGCTTGTAGGATATTTAGTTATAGATGCTAGTTGTTGCTATTCGAAACTCTTATTTTTTTTTCGAATCTCATTTCATATGAAAAATGGTAACACATTTGCCGGAACTGTTTTGTGCAAAATAATAAGATGTTTATATTTATCGCAAGTTAATAATTAAGGAGATGATTTTTCATGACAATTTAATAAGATAATTAATAATTTACTGAGACACTTTATAATTTAAATTTCTAAAAATACGAAACCAAAATATTAATCTGAGACATTGGGACAATTGGGACCGGTGTGACCATATTCGTTGCAGTGCAGACACCTACGAGGAGGACGACCTCGACGAACTCTTCTTTCCACTCTGCCTCTTATTCTTTTTTCCTTCGGACGACCTGGTAGACGTTTTGGAATCGGTGGCTGGACGTCAATGTCGGATAAATACTGCGGCACTGTCCACAGATGCTTCTTCGGGACACTACGAATTGGCACGCTGAAACACGCCTGATACGTTGTCCGTCTGTAAAAATGCGATACATAATCGACCACGTTATCTCCATTTTGCCTACAATAAATAAATTCAGCCAGTTAAACAAGCCTGACCATTCGTGAGTATTAGTTAATTAAAACGACAGGATATGAGTTTCATTACTTGATTGCCGCGATTGCGTGACCACAAGGTAGACAATCATACTCCCACCGATGGCATTCACAGATGTGTTGTTGCAGGTCCACCCTGACTTCGCGTACCGACATTTTCACTTTATAATGAGGAGCATCTTCAATCCTGGTGGCTACGTAGGTTGTTGACCTTTCCAATTGAACTACCATCTTTCTCCTTGCCTCTTCTGTGATTGGATGAGGATCGTTCCTGCACTTTTCTCGTCGCTCATTGAACCATTCTTCAATGATGAGCCTCACAGCATCTAGACAAGCGCAAATCGGCAGACGTCGGGCCTAAAGAAGACTGTTATTAAAAGATTCTGCGGCATTGGACGTCATGTTGGAGAAGCGTCTGGCAGGGCAATGTGCTCGAGACCACTTATCAACTCCGATGTTTATCAATTTCTTATAAGCCAACCTACTAGTGCTACGAATCCCTGACATGAATTTCCCGAACTCCGTCGTGTCGTATGTGTATGCGGCATGTTGAAAGAGTTCGCCAACTTTCTTTCTGTAGATTGCCAGATTCTTGGCAAGGTGCCAGTAACAAAACCCATGTCTAGCTTCGGGGAACTCGACTTGAACTGCATGTATGATAGACGGGTGTTGATCGGAGACGAACAACGTAGCCGTACATGGACCATATGCTATTCGGAGGCATCGCATGAACCAAGTCCACGAGTCGTTATCCTCAGTCGGCCCGATTCCATATGCCAAAGGAAAGAGTTGCTCGTTCGCATCTTTAGCCACAGCTACAAACATTAAACCGTGGGCATTTCCCTTGAGATGCGTACCGTCAACAATAATAACCGGCCGGAGGTATCCGTTTTCCCATGCGAATCGCGTCGCGCCTAGAGCAATGAAAACTTGTTTGAACCGGCCATCTGGACTGATCTCGTACTCGGTGTAGGTATCGGGATTAGTGATCTTCAACATGTGAAGGTAACCGAGCAGATCGTTGAAGGACTCATTGTGTTTGCCGTATACCATCTCGATTGCGTGATTCCGTCCCTTCAAGCACACGTCGTAGGTGGCATCGATGCCGAACTCTGATTTGAGCTCGTTTTGAATTATTCTGGGCTTTATTATCTGAGAATCACGCAACAATCTCTTTGCAAAAATTGAACCGATCACCAATGCATGGACCTTCCTCTTATGACCGGTATTTGTTAGACCAAATTCACTGCACACGTGCTCCTCAATAAATTTCAAAACAGTCCAAGGCCCGCCCTCGGTAGTGAGTAAAAGCCTGAAGGGGCATTCTTGGGATAATTTGCACGTCGCTAGGAATCTCTTGTTATCTGATTTCTCGACAATGTATTCTTTCCTCCTAATCAAATGCCACAAACCGACTGCGATGCAGATTTCATCCTTGTCCCAAAAAACAGAGTCCTTGGAGAGCTCATCAATATTAATGAAATCATCGTGATATACTGCGGAATCACGAGGCCGGGGGGGGGACTAACGGGACAACCCAATTACTCATGTGGTCGGTGTCGTTATCCGCCACTGCTTCACCCTCACTCAAATCTGGGAACATCATCCCAAACAGTTTTTGCATACCCCCTTCCTTCTGGATCCAAGCAGTCCACTCTGCGAATAAGGCCCTGTTCATCTGCCTACCATCATGGTATAGATTGGTCTCGCCCTCGCTCTCCGAGGTCTCCGAGCTCTCGTCAGGATCAGGGACGTAATCTTCATCATCCGTTTGCTCCTCGTTATTCTGGACCGATTGATTGAGGTCTGGAATTGCATTATCATGGATGATAGTTTCATGATTCGCCGGATCCGCACCAACGTTGTTGCTCTCGCCGAGATATACGCCCTCATACCAGTTACTAGATGCAGCAACCCTCCTGAAATGTTCCAAATCTGCATGCCAATTACTGCCTTGGTTGTGAAAATCAAATGAGCCAACATACGACCCGGGTTGATTGAAGGTGGGGAGGGAGGATGCCCCGGCATGTGAAGATGATGGCCCCGCATGTGAAGAAGATGCTCTGTCGTTCGTCTTCACGAATATCGTTGGCGTCAAACCACCATTGCATAATTCAAATAATTTCTCATCTCTTGTCAAGTGTGATTTGACAGTCCGTCCACGGTTGTTCATCCTCAGATAAGAAATATCAAAATCAGAGACCGTCAGGTTGCAATAATAAGATATGAGGTATCTCAAGTTGTAAACGGTTATCCCGTCAGAAGATAATGGGATAGTTATCTCTTGGCCACCTTCATAACTACAACCATCCCATTTACCCCCGTATTTAACGTTCACGTAGACCAAATCCATCTGTAATCACATAATTAAATTTTAATTAATAAATCATCAACTGCAAATAAATATAAAAATAACAAATTAAACACATAAAATATACCAATTTCTTTAAGAGTACCAAATTCAATTCGAAATCACTATTGTATACTAATTTCGAATTAAATATTAAAAGAATTAATTTAACAAAATAATAATCAATTAATTTCAATATAAATCTATAGGAAGAATTTCTAAGCTCAAAAATTAAATATTATAAACAATTCATATTTAGAAAAAAAAATGAAAAATAACGGTATAGCCAACCGGCCGGTCTATTCACCGGAAAAGTGATTTTCCGGCGACCGGAATAAGCGACCGGTCGGCCTTTTTCCGGTGTCGGAATGACCGGTTGGCTATGTCCAAATTTTTCTCTTTTTTTCCTTAACATATTTATAAATTTTTGTAGTTCAAACATTAAAAATATTTTAATATTTCGAATTAAATCATTTAAAAGAATTAATTTAAACAAAATAATAATCAATTAATTTCAATATAAATCTATAGGAAGAATTTCTAAGCTCAAAAAATAAATGTGATAAACTATAAATACTTAGAAAAAAAAATGAAAAATAATGGTATAGCCAACCGGCCGGTCGGTACACCGGAAAAGTGATTTTACGGCGACCGGAATAAGCGACCTGTCGGCCTTTGTCCGGTGTCGGAATGACCGGTTGGCTATGTCCAAATTTTTATCTTTTGTTTCTTAACATATTTATAAATTTTTGTAGTTCAAACATTAAAAATATTTTAATATTTCGAATTAAATCCTTTAAAAGAATTAATTTAAACAACATAATAATCAATTAATTTCAACATAAATCTATAGGAAGAATTTCTAAGCTGAAAAAATAAATGTGATAAACTATACATACTTAGAAAAAAAATGAAAAATAATGGTATACCCAACCGGCCGGTTGGTACACCGGAAAAGTGATTTTCCGGCGACCGGAATATGCGGCCGGTCGGCCTTTTTCCGGCGTCGGAATGACCGGTTGGCTATACCCAAATTTTTTACTTTTTTTTCTTAACATATTTGTAAATTTTAATATTACAAACATTCCAAATATATACTAATTTCGAATTCAATTACTTAAATAAATCAATTTAAACAACATAATAAGCAATTAATTTCCAAAATAAATCTATAAACTAATTCCTAAACATATAAGTTCATTTTTGACATGTTAAAAAAATTCAATTTATTTCCAAAATAAATCCCTAAACTACTTAACCAAGCATAAGCATATATAAAATCGATATTAAAATTTACCTATATTACGATGAAGCAGATGAAGCAATGTGGCACGATATCCTCCGTGATAAACCCTTATAATGCCTCGTCTTCCTCAGCTCACTTCTTTAGCTCAGATGTTGTTTTCACTTCTTCTCAGAACAATATTTTTGGTGAGTACGTTTATTTGAATTCTATTCATCACAACTTTTACAGCTGTATATATTGAGTTTTGTGTGGCGTGGTTGGCATAGGATACCAAAATTTATTACTCGAAAGGTATTATTGGTCTTGTACTATCACAGATATCACAGATTGAATTATTTGTAAAAAAGCAGTCAAAATTGTATGATTCAGTATCATTCAATAGTATTATTAACGCATGCATGCATACAGTAGAAATTCGTCCGGCCATGACAATACTAATGCATCATGAAAGAAAAACAAAAATAGCTTTATTTATTCACATGCATGCATACAGTAGAGTCGGTCACAAAATTTATTACTTCTCAAAAACAAAATAAAAGATAAATTATAATAAAAGAAATAAATCAAAAGTTCGTTGGAAGAAAGGGGAGGGGGAACCATTGCTAATTTTTAAATATAAAAGTGGGACCCATTACATATTAAAATATTAAAAATGACACTTTTACAATTTGGACACTTTTTACATTACCCCTTTTTCAAAGGGCAATTTCTCCTATTTCCAGAATATTTATACCAACTGCACATATTTCATTATTTCTCATAGCATGGAATTGCATAACCATATGCTTTTGGCACGAGCGGAAAAAGAACCGGTCACGTGCTTCCCACAACCTTATAGGAGTACTATATTCCCTTTGAACAACTCTACTTCACTTGCTAATGTTATTGAAATTTGACCATATGTGTATTATTTATCTCGATTCAAAAAATTATTACAAGTTCATAAGAGAAATTGTTTTTCCACTTTAAAAATGAAAACTTCTAATGGCTAGAAGTAATGGGTAGCTTGAAAATCAAAACTTAGTCTCACATATAGCGAAGAGATCAAACAAAAGATTGATTTCGTAAAAAATAAGAAATAATTTGGACCATTGAATACTGTGTGATTTATGGTCCAGATTAACTAGTGTATTATATTTAGTGGTATTATAGTGATCTACCCAACCTCCCCTAAGATACTTTAAAACTACCCACCCTTTTAGTTTTACACATTTTATACCACTTTTTCTATTGTGGACAAAATTACCTCTCAATTTCCCCCAAATCCAAATTTGAAATTGAAATTCCTCACAATTTCTATTCCCCCTTCTCGTTTCTCTCTCTCTCTCTCTCTCTTTTCTTTCATCAGCTACTTTCTCTCCTCCCCTCCTTTCTCTTCTCTCCCTTCGTTTCTCAGCCCGACAGAGACACCACGAGCGACGGCGACTTGATGGTCTATACCGAGGGGATGACGTGTTGGGAGCCGTACTGCTTTGATTCAGCTCTCTATTCACGGAGCAGCGGTGCCGTTGTCGTCGTTGCACAGCGTCTTCGTTAGAGCAGAGGTGGAGGTCACAAGCGTGCTTCCGCACAGCCCAATGCCGTAGATCTGGATCATCCTTGGACTTTGCCGGTGCCACCGCTTCTCCTCTCCTGCCGCTCCGCCGCACCTGTGCTTCCAGCGCCGCCGCAGTGAAGAGCGTTGCCGCTACAAACTGCTGCCATCCGTTGCTCCGGCGTCGAAGCTCCAGCCATCAGTTTCGCCGCCGACCGCCTTCCTTCATCTCTCCTTCTCTTCTTTTCACTTTTATTCAATTTTTCACATATTCCCGATTAGCTAGCCTCTTGGGTTGAGAACCAGATTTTTTAACTTTTGAAATAATTTGAATTGAGTTTAATTTGATATAAGTATTGTGGTTGAAATACGTGCAGGAGCAAGGAATTGTGTCGGCCGAAGAATGGGATACTGCCCCCCGCTGCTTTTATAATTAATTCTAGGTTTATCCTCACTAAGTGCGTATCTACATTAGTAATCACCGGTGAAATACTACCTCCAACCCACCAAAGTAGTCCCATTTACTTTTTTGACTTTTCCGGCACACATTTCCACCGAAACCTAGTACGAGTCTTAAAATATAATTTTAAAGTATCGTTTTTTTACGGGATACTAATAATTTTGAAGTATCGTTTTTTTTACGGGATACTATGAGTGTCATAGTATCCCGTAAAAAAAACGATACTTCAAAATTATATTTTAAAATCCGTACTAGGTTTCGGTGGAAATGCGTGTCGGAAAAGTAAAAAAAGTAAATGAGACTACTTATATGAGTTGGAGGTAGTATATATTAAAAGTCTTTCTCTGAATTTGAACATTTTTTAGGCCATTTATTTAATTTTTAATTGTCTCTCAACATTTAATGTTTCATTGAAGAAATATATTGAATGTTTCATTTGAGAAATTTGGATTGCTGAGAATCGGATAGCTTCTCGATTTTGATTAGTGTTTTTCTTTAGTACACAAGTATAATTACATTCTGTTCGTATAATATTCGTACCCATAGAAATATAGAATATTCGTACAATATTGCATATTTGTATAATATTCGTACCGATAATCATAGGTAATCGGTACGAATTGAACAATATTCGTACAGATAGAAATATAACAAATTCTTGTTGTTGAGATATATGAAGGGTTTTGCTGCTATATATTTGTTTTCCAGTTGCTCTTAAACTACCTTTGTGTATTTTGAACTTCTTGTTCTCTCTAGAATGGATTTAAGGCTATTGTTGTTCTTAAATCTGTACTACACTATAGGTAATCGGTACGAATTGAACAATATTCGTACCGATAATCATAGGAAATCGGTACAATTTGAACAATATTCGTACCGATAATCATAGGTAATCGGTACGAATTGACCGACATTCGTACTGATAGTCATCGATAATGGGTACGAATTGAACAATATTTGTACCGATAGAAATATAAAAATTTCTTGTTGTTAAGATATGTGAAGGGTTTTGCTGCTATATGTTTGTTTTCCATTTCATATTTAATTCGTACTACAGTATAGGTAATCGGTACGAATTAAACAATATCCATACCGATAATCATCACTAATCGGTACGAATTGATTCAAATTCGTACCAACAACTTTATATTTAGTTATGTGATTCATAACGTTTGGTTATTGATAGGTACGAATATTCATATTCGTACTTGACATTTCGTACCTCGTACCACTTCCTTATTCATAAAAAAGAAAAATAACTGAAGAAAAAAAAACGAAAAAAGACTGAAAAAATGAAGAAAAAAAGATGAAAAAGAGAAAAAAAGAAAAAAAGAAAGGGAAAAAAAGGAAAAAAAATTGGCTGAAAAAAAAACGAAAAAAAGATGGAAAAAGAAAAAAAAAGTTGAAAAAAATTCGAAAATAGAAAAAACGAAAATATAAAAAAAAAAACTGAACAAAGAAATTAAAAAAGAAAAAAATGAAAAAAGAAAAAAAAAAGGTTGAAAAAAAAATCAAAATTTAAAAAATATAAAGAAAATCAAAACAAACAAAGGCTGGAAAATTTTTTTTGAAAAAACAAAGAAAATAAAATAGAAATAAAATGAACAAAAATGAATTAATGTTTGAAGAAAGAGAGGAGTGAGAAGGGAGTGTCTATGTGCACCCATGTGCACAAAAGTCAAAATAAGGATATTTATGTCCTAAAAGCTAAAATTAGATATTTGGAAAGCAAATTAAAGGAGGTAGACACTTTTTATGTTTCTTATTTGAGGTTGGGTAGTTCATACTTTACCCTTATATTTAACTAATATGTCAATACTTAAAAAAAAAAAAAAAAAGTAAATAAGAATCTCGTAAAACCACTAAATTATTACTTGATGATAAGCGATGATCCACGTTCAACAAAAAAGTTAACTTTATGTAAGTTGCCGTTCATTTCCCCAAAAGAAGGCCCAACTTAAAATAAATATATTAACGAAGTAATAGCATAGGATAGCGATTTTGTGCTTTTAAAATAAATAATTGTGTAACGACGTATTTTATCTTTTGTATGGCTATATGCGTCGGACACAACAAAGGAAAAGCCAAAAACAGAAAGAATTAATAATTGATGAAATAATGTAAAAAAATTAAACCTTTTAAGAGCGTTGAGTTAAAATACAACTTTGAGGAGCAATAATCGTTTAGTTTATTGACTAAATCAAATTTTCTATAATTTATACATCTAATCTCGTAATCCCACCAGTCACATAAAAGCAGGTTAGGTCAGGAAAATAAAGTGAACTTAATTAACTAATTTTATATATGTATGAATTTTAACATCATCTTTATCCGTGGAAAAATGACTAGGATGATTTATTTAAGTATGATATGATATTAAGAAGAAAGAAATACGATCTAAATGGAACATTTTAACAAGTGCCTATAACAATTTTCTTTAGTTTAAAATCTACTATTCACTATTAATTAAGAAATATTATTCAATTTTTATTTTATTTTATTATTATTTCATTTTTTTTGGGGAAAAGTATAGTGCATTTGTGATTGTGAATGACGAATGAAGTACATTGCATTTTTAATGATAACAATCCATGGTTAGTGGAAAACGCAAAAATTATGTCCAAACAGTGAAAGTAAAAAAGAAGATCAATTACTTTTTTATCTTATGCTCTCATGAAAGGTAGGTTGTCGGATTTTATTTTTTATTTTTTTTTCGGGGAAAAAAAAGAATTGTAGTCGACACAAATTTTAGCCCTTATATGTATGCATGTTTGCTTGTTGTTATGGCAACATCCGCATTTATGAATTTGCAAACATATATACGATTCATTTAGTAGTTGATCTACAAGGAATAAAAACATTGAATTCATTAATGGTGAGTAATAATTGAGAAAACATTATTCAATATTATGGACTTATTAAACAACTTTCATGTATATACATCACAATTTAGAATATGATTTTTTTTTGACATAATGTCTCCATAATGCCCTTTTTTTTATATTTAGTTTCTAAATTAACTAAATTCAAAACAATATAACTAAATAAAAAAATAAAAAACGAACATAATTTTTACACAAACATATTTCTCTCTCTCTCTCTTATATAAAATAATTAATAGAAAATTTTAAGGCCGAGCCATAAAGGACTCGAACCCGACCTTTGGTCTCCGGCATTAATCTCTTATCGCAAGCCAACTGACACATACATATTTCTCAGTTCTCATTTTCTTCTGTTTCCACTTAATTAGCATGGATTTCAACAATGTTCACAATTCCATGCCTATGTGCTTTTATAAATGATTTATTTTTATTATTTCAATTTTTTCTATTTCTATAAAATACAAAATGTGATTTCGTTATAATATCATCAATATTTTATAAAGTCAAAAAAATTTTATAAAATTTTAAAGGAAACAACAACCAAGAAATAAATACGGAGTATTATATTAAACGAAATAACTAATATACATACATACATACATACATACACACAAAAATGGATTTTTTGTAAGAGATGAGAAATGATAAGAATCGTTAATCACTTTATAATCTACGATCAATATTAATTGATACATTATAATTGTATTGAGAATGAATTATAATGACTAATGCATTGTGCATTATATTTGGGCATAATATGCATTATACTTGTGCATAAGTTGCATTTTTTTGTTTTTTTGTTTTTTTTTTTACGAAAAATTTATTTATTTTATAGGATCTCAATAATATATACAAAATTCGGTTTTCGATTTTGTTCTCCAAACTGAAAAATCGAAGAAAAAAAAAATAAATTTGAATAAAATTAACCAAACTAACCGAACCAAATTCAATATTTCAATTTGTTCAGTTAGTATTTGATTTTTGGAATAATTTGCTTACCTATATCTTTAATTACATATTGAAATCTCATTGTCACTAAAATTAATAGATAATTTGAATAATAATGAAATGTAGGAGTATATATAGAGATGTATAGTGTTAGCTAGGAGAAGGGTAGAAAAGGCAAAGTAAAACACAAAAATTGATTAGGCATAGGAGAGAGAGACAACATAAGTTCCTTGTATATAGGCATAATCAAACGTCCATGATGAGATGACCTTCAATGATTTAAACCAAGGTCAAATGCTTCCTATCACCGTATTTTCATTTTCGTTTCCCAATTTCACCCCTCTCCCCCCTTTGCCCTTGAACCAATGCTTTTGTGCTTCCTTAATCCAAAGTGGGCCAAACCTGTCAACATGGGCTTGGGTCCATTAAATATTTGTTTGATTGAATTAATTAATTAAATGGATGAGGTGGACATTTGCTTTGGAGGGTTGTTGTCTTTCAAGTGGAGGATTTGGCCTACCACCTCTAATTATTACCCCATTTTCTCATGCTCAAATTTGATCTCTTCTCTCTATCACACATACACACTTCAAATTAGTCATGTGTGCTAAACAAGCAAAATTAGAGACTCTTTATTCACTTGATCGTGTACTCATACAAACAACTTGACCATAAATTTGAGCCCAAATCTGTATAAAGAGGGGATTTTGGGAGGCCTATTGTGTAATGGTCTAGCATATTTTAGACTTTTAGTGCTTATATAAGTTTGTCTCTCAACAACAGCATGCGTATTGGCCGAGCCACATGGAGCCAAGGGGTGGCTTAAGCCCACCCCACAAAAAAAAAAAAAAAAAAAAAAAACTCTATTTTTTGTTCTGGTAAAATTATGACATTTTCGTATATTATGTACTACAATACATTTTGCAAAAGCTCATACTATCAAATTATATTGTACAAAGCTTTCTTTTCAAATTTCGAGCATGAAACTCAGCCCTCATCATGAAATATTTTTGGCTCCGCTCTGTACAAGTCATACTACATACCCAAAAGCTGAACTCTAATTTTCACACGTTATTATATATCATCTTCTCTTGTAAGTGTATAAACCTCTTATGGAGTATATTTTAATTTCGTAACAATTGACTAACCGATGTCAACGTAGAATAGGAGAATGTGACATACATTCCCAATTTTCAAATTGCAAAGTTGCAATTTGTAGTCATAATATATCACTTAATACTTGTAGTAATATTTAGACTTATATCTCTAACATTGCAAGGATGCATGGATCCGTTTTTATCGTTGTGTTAGAAGCATGCAATGCATTTATGAGATTTAAATTCATTTAAAAAGACAATTTAAGCAGCCACAAGTATAAATTAAATAGAGTGTGTACATATTATTCCATTCCAATAATGAAAGTGTGTATTTTTGTTAATTTTGAGATATCTATCTACCATATTCCTACTTATTTTAATTTTATAAGAACAGTTTATTAGTGATTTGATATACGATAAATGTTTATATCTAGGACCCATAATATGTTAAATCTACTCATCTATGTTTATATAAAAAGAGTCTTGTTTTACAAAATATGCATTGCCTATTATGTTCCTATTATATATTCCTCCGTCCACGAAAATAGTAGCTCATTATTTTGGCACACGTTTCAATACTTTGTAATGATGGATTTTAAAAGGAAATTTGGAGTATTTTTTTCTTACAGGGCACTGGAAAAAAAAAAAATAAATACTCCAAAAATTCTCTTTAAAACCCATCATCGCGGCCAAAAAACACGAGTCACAATTTTCGTGGATGGAGTAAATATGTGGCATAGAGATAAATTATACTCTCTCTGTTTCAGTTGAGTGTTCACTTTTTTTGCATGAGTTTTAATAAATGGTAGGTAATGATGTTAGTGGAAAAAGAAACTCATATTGATATGAGTTGAGTAGTATGCAAAAATGAAATGTGCATACTCTGGTGAAACGGACTGAAGAGAAAATAGTGTATACTCAGGCAACGGAGGAAGTATTAACTATAAAGCATATAAAAATTAGTAGGAATAAATTACCTTATAATTTATAATATTTTATATGGTAAAAGAGTTAGGTTGCCTAGCTATTTTATATATAGACGTCCAAAATAGCAAACCGTTGAATATATGTTTATGATTAAAATCGCTTAATAGCCCTCTACGATCTTTCTCCTTTTATTTTCTCCATTTGTTTTTTTGTTTTTTTGTTTTTGTTTTTTTTTTTAAATTTGAGAAAGCATGTATATATATATTCTCATTATCAAAAAAAGCTGCATCATTCAAATATTCGTAAACAGATATTCTATATGACTAGTATTTCGTCAACTTATATTTAAGATTGGGCAGTCTTAAGTGTTTAGTGGAAATACCGATTATTAAAAAATTACATCAATTTACTATTTGAATTAAACTTAACTGCGCTAAACTTAACTGGCGCAAATTATTATATGGCATTTCAATTCTAATTTATAATGGCATTCAAAAATACATTATTGAATTATAATGTAAATGTTAGGTATCAAGTTCGGACATGCATGATAATTTTTTGGGTTAATATCACTCTACCTATCCCAGCCTTCTGCGTTTTTCTCAATCTATCACATCCTTTGAAATTAATTAATTTTATCACAATCATATATAACAATGTAGTCAATGTTATTATCATTGGAACAATGCGAACTATCGAAGGACTTTTAAAACTCAAAATTGAGTAAAGGTTTTTGAAACCGATAATTTGACTTGTATATCATGTTCTTAAATTTTATGATCTTCGTTTCTGCCATCATAAACTTTCCAACTTAATCACTCTACAAAAATATTGAAAAATATATGAACAAAAAGTAAAGATGATCATGTGTATCTCTCGATTATTTTATGTTTTAAAAATTCTCAAAAAAGTCTTTTCATTATTCCAATGTTGGATCCGAAACGAGTCAAACAACTAGAGGAAGGGGGAGGTGAATACACAATGTTTTTTTTTTCAAGTCTTGCATGTTATCAGTATCGTCTGATCTGATAGAATCAGATAGGTCAAACAGATCCAGACAAATAAACGGTTCACTAGGCATTTCGATTTGGATCCGGTGAGACTTGAGAGTCTCTTCCGACGAGGGGTGCGTTCTATTTGATAGAAAAAAAAGGTAAAAGAAAAATTTTCAACTAATCTTCTTCAGTTTCACAAGTTCTTTTTGATGGATCAAATTTTTATTGGACAATCATCAAATAATTATCCATCATAGAGAATAAAAGAAAAATGAGAAAAATGGTGTAAGTTTTTTCTTTCCAATCATTTTTCATTAAAGAGAACGCAACTTTAAAGATCATATATGATAAAAAAAAAATAAAAAAAAAATAGATACCGTATTATGAGATAAAAGATTTCTCATATTTTTGTCCTTCCATTTGTTTTATTCATTAAAAAGAACAAAAGAACACATCATCACTCTATCCATGTTCGTTTTTGGTCAGTTGTAATTATTTATCATCTTAGATTCTTATGTGTCTACTCATCTATGGAATAAAATAATGTGAAAGGAAATAAAATAATGTTGATATTTTGAGAAAATCTTATACAAAAAAAAAAAAAAAAAATGCTAAAAGGTCTTGTTAAACAAGAACGAAGGTAATAATATATTGGTAATTCGATCTTTCAAATTTACCATTTCGTTATGGTTTCAACTTTAAATTCAGTTGCAGATATGGCGTGAACTTTATAAACCCTAAAAATAAACCCTAAACTTTCGAAAAATAAAAAATAAAAAAATTAACGACCCGAAATGTATGTGGAATTTTATTTTATACTATTATTAATTCATCTGTAGATGGTGATTACGATCGGGAACAAGTAGCCTTAAATTTAAGCCTAGAACATAATTGCAACTTTTTTGAAAGTTCAGGTATTATTTTGTATTTTATAAAAGTTTGGGCCGAGTTCAAAATTAACGCATAATCTACAATTTTAGATGGAGCCCACACCCCTCAACAAAAAACCAAAAAAAATCTGACACAAAAGTGAAAAATAGCCGTACATCGTCTTCCTCCATCCCCATTTCAGCTCTTCGCGGTAAGCTAAAATTACGTCTCCATTATTACTGTTTAACTGCATTTTCTATTCATAAGATTGAAGAATTGCGGCTCTTAGAATTATCTTCATTATTCCTGTTTCATCGCTTTTCTATTAATAGGATTAAGAATTGCGGCTATGAGCATTTAATTCTGCCACAAGTTTTTCGGTTTTTTACGCAGAATATGGGCATTTGGAGGGAAAATTTATGATAAAAATTAGAATTCACACCGCTGTTCATTTATTCATGATGCACATGATTTGATTTATGAGTAATTTTAACAAAAGAAGAGTACATTCATCGTCTATGAACCCATTAATAGCGTGATTACAAGATTATAACAATACCTAATAAGGTTGAATCCTCATAACTGCTGTTGTTGACAGCCAAGACCATATACTACTTCCCCTGTTCATGACTTAGTGCCTGTAGGTTACACATTCAAAGAGAAAACAGGTTACGCAATTAAAAGTTCTGCTATTTTGCAATTGTTACCAGTTAAAATACAAATGTAGACAACTCTTAATAGAACTCCAAGCAAGAACAATTAGAATATGATTCAATCAGCATAGATTTCAAACAGAGATGGACAAGATCAAGGCAGTTATTTTGGAGCACATTGCTAATAATGCAATTTTTATGAAAATGACATTATACAATGTTTTAGAATTAATATTGACTATGACACATAGTCATGTTTTTTTTTTTAAGATTCTATCAGTTTCAGCTCAAGGGCAATTTTAGAGGAGGCCTCTATGAACTCGGACACCTAGTTGGCAGCTCCTGTCACCTCTGCCAATGGTTATTTCTAATAAGTTAGTTTTACCAATCATGCCCCCCCGTTTTATTTGGCTTTATCTCTAAGATTAGAAAACTGGAGTTTGTGATGTTTTTATTTACTTTACAACACCTCTTGAAAGTCAATTGAACAACACTATTATGACTGTACAAAGTGACCAGCAGGTTAGTACAGAAGCCTTAACCTTATACTTCTCACTTCTTACAAAACAACAACAAAAAAAAACTTGCTGAAAGAAAACTCAATCGTACAGTCAAGTTAGGCTTATCTCTACTCCTGAATTCGGAGTTGGATATGTAGAGCATTGGGACCTTGCCTTCACCACTTTTGCCTTTATTATCAATAGGAATCAACTTTTTAGAACATTTGGTTGCCTCTGCCACCCTCACATGAGACCCTCTACCAAAACAAACCGGAACCAAATTCTTTAACAGGTCCTTTCATAGGTTAAAGCTAGCACAAAGGTTTCAAGGTGCTATTAACCACTGGAAAAGTTGTTGTCTCACAAGATGTACTCTTTGATGAGCAAACTTCCCCTTATTTGACTACTAAAAAGCAACATAAAAACCCACATTGCTACTTAAGTGTGTGGATGAAAATATCTTCAACAGCAAAACACTTTGGATACAATTTGCATTATGTTTTCACTTGAATTTTATCACTCTTTCTGTTGGATTTTCACTTTGTCAATTTTGTTCAGTTAATAAAATTGTTTTATCGTTCTTCAGCAAAGCACCTGTTTAGTTATATATACATAGCTTTTCCAAAAGACCTATGGCTAAATATATACATGTATAAAGTTGTGATTACAGACAACATCAAGAAGTATTGTTTACAAAATATCATTCTCATGTCTTACACTTCATGATTATGGTAACAATTGAAGAACTTCGTGAATAAAATTTATTATTTTTGTTATGTGTTTCAGTGCTAGATTCTTAATTAAAATTACATTTCTAGCTTATTATTGTGTTGACATTTATCTTACTAGGCTGGAAAGTATCACCAATGAGACAAACCCAACTGATGATTGCGAGAGATTCCTACTTGTCAGAGGTACTTAACTTCTTATGATAATAATCTATAGATCTCATACACAAAGTGTTTGCAGCTAATGTTGTGATAAGAATTTAGGTAGGATTATCTTGGCTTCCAAGTGGTAGCATCTTGCCAGTGGGCAATCAAGGAAAAACAAGTAAGTTGTAATACAAAGGTTTAATATGTCGTCCTTCTATATTAATTTTTGTTTTGGAATTGTAGATAGTTGCTTTTGCTATCCAGTGGTGCGAACTATGTATGCGGATCAGTTCTTAAATGGAGGTGAGCCTGTGGAAGCATCAACTCAAGAACTTTTCGAAGAACTGACGAGAAGGTCCCACTTGCCCCATCACATAAGAGGAACTCCACAGTCGTTGTACAAAGCTTTCGAATACGTACAGGATAATGGATTGAGGAGTGCATCTGCATATCCTCAATGGCATGAATGTCGCCCAGATCCAGTTGTTCAAGACTACCCAGTAAGTGAGTTAATATCTTTTAATGTCTAATAAGATTTCATTTTATATTCCTTTTATATTTCATATTACTCATTACTACATACCCATACAGGCGAAAAAACTTTATATTCAAGGCTTTAATTCAGTCGATGGAACAGATTACAATGAGGTTTACCGTCAGTTGATATGTCGGCCACTTGCTGGAACAATGATTGCCCCACCATCGTTCAAACACTTGGTCCGATCTCCAGTGAGTTTATTAACTGAACTTTTCTTTCATGTTAATATATTTCAATAAATAAAAATCTAATATAGTTTTAGAGTAAAGGGTCTTTCAAGATGATGGAGAATACCAAACTATGTATTATAAGGAATCAATAACAAAGGAGAATACAAATGCAGGCGAACCTGCTCCAAGCGCTAAGCGCCAATTATCCCAAGCAGAATTTGTCGTTTCCAACTAATAACTTTTCTAATACCTAAGACTAGAATTATCGGTAAACAAGTAAGGGTGTTCGAACACCATAAATATATTAAAAAATTGAAAACCTTATGGTGTTTGGGATTTTGATGTCCGGACACCATGCCAATAGCAAACATGTTGTTTGCTCAAGCATTTGATAGATATTGTTTGGATGGGCCAATGAGATGGTGCATTTGTCTCCTTCTCATTGGTCCATCAAATTTTATTTAGATTTTAATTTATTTTAAATTTTTCTACTTTTGATTAATGTAATTTAATTTGTTAGCGAGTTTATTTATTTTATTTCACATTTTTTTTCATCAAGTTTTATCAAGAACGCAAATTTCAATTTATTTTAATTATATTTATATTATAATTTGTTATATTATATTTAAAAATAATTAAAATAAAAATATAAAATAGTATGGTGTTTGGGTATTCATTGATAAACATAAAAAATAGGGATGTTTGTGTTGGTATAAATGGAAGAGAGATAAATTAATTAAATATGGAAAAAGTATGGAGTTTGAGTGTTTGGGGTGTTTGCTGATAATGATAGTCTAATGACTTAAACCCTCGTATTTAAATAATAAAAGGAACTAGGGTTTCCAGCAATAAGAGCCATGCCCATTACTGAAAATCCAGCTACAACTATAACTCTAAATAAGATCTAAATAAATAAGGTAAAATAAATATAATAACTATGGAAATAAGATCCTGGCTATAATCTTTATCTCTATCATATAGTTTATATATGAATATGTAGGTTGAGATTTATTGTCTAACTAGAGAGGAGTTTGAAGATTACGAAAGGAGACTCGATATATCAAGATGCATAACCGATCCACCACCATTACATGCGATTACAATCGTGGGGTGCGGAGAGAAAGGAGACAGGCGTTACTATCTCTGCCAAAATTCATGGGGACCCCACTTTTGTCATTTAGGATATTGTAAGATCGTAAGAGAAGCATTCACTAGGGTATATTACCCATATGGAACACATCGGAGAGGATATGGACGTCACAAATTAGCTCAATTTATAACTGATTTGAGGTCAGATTTCTTCTTTTCTGTTCTTGCTATTTTATTCGTTCTCAGCTTTTCTTTTGCACCTTTTCTTGCTCTTGCATGCTTACCAACTCAATCAAGTCATCCTAAGCTTAGAAGATGGTAGTTTTTAGGTAAATCTTGTCACCACCTAACACAAGGTCGGCATTTACTTAGAGAACATTATTTATACATTAAATCGACTCCTTAGTTCCTTTTATCAGATTGAATTTGCTTAGAGAACACTAAAAATGCATCAAGTTGACTCCTGAGATCCTTTAGTCAAATCCACACAAACTTCCCTCCACTAATAAAAAACATACCGACAACACTAAATGATATTTCCACGAAGCTCCTTTTCATAATGACAATTCACAATCTAGCATTTAAAGATCACATGATAGCAACATAAATTTCTCTAAAAATCTCAACATTGAAGTTTTCATTATGGAACAAAAAATTTCAAAACAAATACTAAGTCACAAAATAAGGGTAGAGAGGGTAGAGCACAAAATAACGCAAGTTAGGCAAACATGTTAACAAAGAAATTGGAATTTGATAAGGATCGAGTGTGCAGCCGTCCGGGGAAGAGGGTGTAGATTGGGGGTTGCTGTTGTCTTAGTTTTATCATTGGAGTATTAGTTATGAGTATTATTGGTAGGTTTTATTAATTTCTATTTATTAGTAAAGGGCTCGTTTGGTAGCCGAGATATCACGAGATTAGTAAAGATATCTGAAGCAATCTGGCTGTTTGGTATGTTAGATAGCTTATCATGATGGCCCGAGATAATTGTCCGGCCCGAGAGAAAATTACTGTTCCTCTTTAGAAAAGCTATCAGGTCTCCACCCTCTGATTACATTTTCTGCCTTGAACAGTATTTCAGAATTTACTCAGAACACCAATTTTACCCTTTTCACAAATTCGAATTAACCACTGCTGCGTTGTGTTGGTCGCTGCACCATTTCCAATTCCTTGGTTTCTCCGATCCCAACTCACCAACTCAGCTTCTGTAGTCCAGCCAACGCCTCCATTGATGACGAAGCTCTCAAGATTCAAACTTCTAAAAACCCATTTCCACACATCTGCAGAATTGAGCGCTGAAACAATTGGCCCACAAATTTGTAGAATCGATCCAAACCCTTCTAAAAACCCATTTCCAGCTCTTGGAAAAATTGGCTCTTAGCGTGCCCAAGCGCCACCGCTCCAGCCGGAAATCTGCCTACACGTTCTGCAGGCTCTGCGGCGCCAAGGATCCACCCCCAGAAACCCATTTCCGCTGGCTCTGCGGCGGCACCGCTCGATATCCTCGGCCGAACTTACCGCTTTGCAAGGAAAACCTCAACCTAAATCCAGTTGATGGAGGATTGTCGAATTCCTTAGATTAGAGATGATGAAGGTTCGTTATTGAGCCTTTTAATTTTTCCTTCACCGTTTGAAACTGTGGCATTTGTGGTTAGGGTTTGTGTGCTGATCATTTCTTTCGTTTGGATTTATGTTACTTAATCTCTTTCGTTTGGATTGAGAAGCTCTTGTTCATCCACATATCTACGTGTACATTAGGTTTGTGATTCAATAATCATGATAAATTTTGTCATTTATGTTGTTTTCATCTTGATAAAAGTTAATTAGCTGAAACTTGAACTGAAGTTGTTCCTGAAGAAGTTGTGGAAATGAATTCTTTTCAGGCTTGATGTTAGGAAAATTCGTTGTAGAATTCACGCATTCCATTTGGAACCTTCAATTGAACTGCACTAACAATATGAAGAAGATTACTGAATTAGCTTTTAATGGCATAAGAAAAGATGATATTCAGTTTTATGCAGTTTCAGAAGTCAACCAAAATTAAAACAGCTCCACCCTCGCCGCCGCCCGTGCATGGTTCCTGTTTCCGTTGACTCAAAGACTTCAACGATGCCCTACGTAGATTCGCCTAAGAGGAACTGGTAGCTGCATCACCTTCTCCTTCGCCCTTGCATTTCTTAATAATCGGATTCTTCCACCGATGATGAAGTGATTTCGGAAGATCGATTGTCATCATCTGCATTATCACGATGTGGAGCAATCACCGTTTAACAAGAAACATCTACTATATGAAGAAATCAGCTCCAAGAAGTTGTGTCGAAGAGTGTGAGTGAGAAATATATCAAGAAGAAAGGTGTGAACTCTGAGTTGGAAAGAAGGTTTAATGGCAATGGTGATTCTTCAAACTTCAAAGTTGGGTAATGTGGCTGTGTTGTCGCCACATGAAGCAAGAGAGTATGTTGAATTGATGATGGCTTGGAAGCTGTATGATCTCAGGCTTTAATTTGCTTGAATTTTGGTTGAATGTAATGTGTAATTTCTTGTTTGTTCAGGCTTAAATTTTGCTTGAATTTTGGATCAATATAATGTGTAATTTCTTGTTTTCAACAGGGATAAATAAGTAATTTCCTGTTTTTGTCATGATCTAATCTCGACTATCAAACACATAAGTCATGATATCTAAATTTTTATCTTTTGTAGCAAACAACTAGATAAAATTCTAATCTTGATTTTATCTTAGAAGGTATGATAACTCTATCTTGATTTCATCTTATCTTACCATATCTCGTCATGACTACCAAAAATGGCCTAAGAGTATTATTAGTTGTGGGCTCTTGAGTGGGCTTTCACACTTAGGGTAAATAAATAGTCTTCATTTGGTAAGGAGTGGACTTGTCTAGGACTTGAATATTGAGAACGACGTTAATGCTTGGGCAGAAGAATAATTCTTCTCGGTAATTCAATATCTATTTCAATTCCTTGTTACTCTTCTTTACTCTATCAATTTGGTCCGACATGCCGGACCGTTGCATGACCCTAATACGTTCTGCCTTCCAAATGGAGTCTGAAAAATGTTTGTCTAAGATAGAGATGAGGAGTGAGGAGATGTCTACTGAGATTGGATCGTTAGCGGCCAAGATTGACTGCATGACTAGGCTCCTGGAAACCCTAGCCCGAGAAAGAGGGGACAAGCCGGGGTCCAGCGAAAGCGATTAGCCGGAAGACGAGAAAGTTCTGCTAATCAAAACACCGCCCATCCAAGAAGCTTATACAGCCACGAGTAAAGTCACCTTACCGGCTTTTGATGGAAGTAAGCCAGAGGCATGGATTACAAGAGCCGAACAATATTTCCGGGTAAGGTGACAGTGGATTCTATGTGACCGAATGGTTTGGCAAGGTAATGCTTGTATCCATCAGATGCTGGTGCAGTGGCGTCACCAGGGGGTTGATGAAGCGACTTGGGTTGATTAAGTGGAGTTTCTGGCTCAGTTCCAGAATTCAACCTTGAGGACAAGGCTGTCTGGAAGGAGGGAGGAGTTGATAAGGATCGAGTCTACAGCCGTCATGGGAAGTGGGTGTAGATCGGGGATTACTGCTGTCTTAGTTTTATTATTTTTAATTTATTAGTTATGAGTATTATTTGTTGGTTTTATTAATTTCCATTTATTAGTTAAGAGTATAATTAGTTGTGGGCTCCTGCATGGGCTTTCACACTTAGAGGGCGTTTACTTCAAGGATAAATTAATCTAAGGATTTGATTAAACTAACACTTAGGGGGTGTTTACTTCAAGGATAAATTAATCTAAGGATTTGATTAAACTAAGGATAAATTATAGGATTGGATTATAGTCGATCGATCCATTGTTTACTACATAGTATAATATTCAAGATATATTAATACTATAAAATAATAATAAAAAAAATTCTAAGTTTACTAAACTATCCTTTTGAGAATGGGCAAAAGGAAAATAGGTTTTCTTTTCTTCATTCCAACATATCCACCGCTCTCTCGCTATCTTTCACACCGTCTCTCTTTCTCCTCTCGGTGCTCTCAGTCTCGCTCACTCTCTCTCTCACACCGTCTCTCTCTCTCTCTCTCTCTCTCTCAGTTTTTTGTTCTACAGGATTAAAATTATCTCATCTAATTAGGTGGGATTAGAATTGGGTGACTAGTCCCATAATCAAGAATAAAAATCGTGCCTATCCCGGGTTTGAGGTTATCCTCCCTTTTTAATCCAATGAAGTACCAGCCTAATCATCCAAAGTGAACTGCGTTTGCTGTACTCTATCAGAACTCAGAGGACGTAAAATGAAGTCCTAATGAAAGATCCAATCTTTCAACATCATAGCATATGTTTTCAGTGAACATCAAACTCCACCTAAGATTCTGCATTCCAAAACAAAGTAATACAGATTTCCTCTACTACATTCTAACTATTGAAATCAAATACCTAGAGATAAGAAACAGCGCAGTCAATGAAAAAACCAATCCAAATTGACACGATCAGCCACGGACCATAAATACAACTCAGACCCATCCAAATCCAAAAATCAACTTGACCCAACGTAACAAAACCTAAAAAGATTCCATCTTTTTTGTAAAAACTAATGATTCATAATAAAAAATGATAGTAATTCATTACCTGTAGGAGTTCAAACATCTGATGATTCCTTCAGAAGCTAGTTGCTGTTGTCCTGACGAACCTAAGCCAAAGTCACCTGCAATTGGAAGGAGGTTGATTCGAGGAAATAAGGATCAAAGTCGAGGATGTCACCAACCAATTCACCCTCAAAAAATTGAAATACCTTCAATAAAAGTTCAAGAAAATCCAAAATGACCACACCCACACAATATAAACCCTAAAAAAGAGCGACGGAAATGAATTCTCTCTCAAATCGACCGCACCCACCCAATAAAACCTAAAAAGATTCAATCTTTCGGAAGAAATATTTGAATTAGCTATCAGATTGATGTCTCGTTGGTGTGTGCTGAGTATCATCAGGTCGTTGAAGAAAAGGGGATCGGAGGGATGGAAGAACAGTGTTGTGATTTTATCTAATTAAATTAAATTAAATTAAATAATGATAAATAAGTTTCCCTTTTATTTTTTTCCTTTCTCTTTTCTTTTTCCAAGTTGGAGTACAATTTTGAATGAAGGCCAAATATGAGAAATAATGCCACGGTTGCCACTCAACTAGGGGAAGTTAGGGCTGTCGAAACGGTACCGGTACTTCGGGAAAATCGGTACCGTATCGGTACCGAATCGGGTACCGAGTACCGATTTTTCGGTATATGGTACGATACTCGGTACCAGATATTTCACTATTTTTGATACCGGGAATACCCGTACCGTACCGGGTACCGACCCGGGTACCGAAATATATTTATTAATTAATTAAATATTTTATTTTATTTCTATTTTTTAAAATTGAATTTCATAATACCTAAACTAAGTAAAATTAAATAATATTTTATTTCTATTTTCTAAAATTGAATTTCTTAATACCTAAACTAAGTAAAATTAAATAATATTTTATTATATTTCTATTTTGGATTGTAAATTTAGATTGTGGATTTGTGATTGTGTTTTGTTAGTTTATAATAATTTAGATTATTATTGGTATTGAAAGTTTGAATTTGTATTTTTTTGTTGAACACCATAAGAAATTTAAAAAAAAGTAAGATTTTTTTTTTTTAAATTTCGGTAATTTGTTCGGTAATTCGGGAATACCGGTACCGAACCGTTCGGTACCCGGGTACCCGAATTAATAATTCGGTACAGTACCGGTACCCAGAAATCTGGGTATTTCGGTACCCGGGTACCGAATTTTCGGTACGGGAGTACCGGTACCGTACCGATCGACACCCACAGGGGAAGTCAGGAAGATTTGTCTGGATGAATAAAAATAGGATGCGCTATCTATTAAAGTACCAATTTCTATCTGCGCGTGAATTCCGATGTTTTTTTTTTTTTTTTTAAATTTTATTTTTGAAAGCAACTTGAATTTAAGTATTCGTATGTTACATTGATTAAGCGTCCGCTATGTTATTATTATATTATATTATCTTTTGAGATAATACAACTTTTTGTCCACTTTTACATTGTAAAATCAATTTTTGCTTTGAAATATAATTTAATTAAATTTTACCCATATTTTGGTTTGGAGGACAAAAATACCCCTCATTCCCCCTTAGGATTGTAGTAGCCTAGCCCAGCCCGGCCCGTCGGCCCGACCTTCCCGATAAACAGTACTAACTGAACATAAACGTACTGCGTAATCAGTTACAATTTGATATATTATTCATTTACCACTCACCACTTACCGGTAAACAGTACTCGTAGAATATAAAACGTACTGCGTAATACAGTTACACATAGACATTATTGTGTTAGCACTTACTGAGTAAACAATACTAAATGATAAAAAACGTACGGTGTACTTGCACATTTCAAGAGAAAAAAAATAATAAAATAAAAATAAAAACCTATAATTTTTTTTTGGGCGGGCTGGGCTGATCGGGTCGGGTCGGGTTTCTGGGTCGGGTCGGGCTTCCGGGATGGGCTGGGGCTGGGGTTGGGTTGGGAGAGAGGAAGGGAAGAGAGTGGGGCAAGGGTAAACAGTACTAACTGAATATAAACGTACTGCGTAATCAGTTACAATTTGATATTATCCATTTACTACTTACCACTTACCGGTAAACAGTACTCGTAGAATATAAAACGTACTGCGTAATACAATTACACATAGACATTATTGTTTACCACTTACCAGGTAAACAGTACTAAATGATCAAAAACGTACGGTGTACTTGCACATTCCAAGAGGGAAAAAAAACTGGAATTTTTTTTGGGCTGGGCTGATCGGACCGGTCGGGTTTCGGGTCGGGCTTCCGGGTCGGGTCGGGTCGGGCTGGCTGGGCCTGGGCTGGGTTGGGAGAGAGGAAGGGAAGATAGTGGGGCAGGGGTATTATTGTCCACCCCACCAAAATAGACAAAAACTTATGTCAGCCAGAGGCACCGTGCGGCCGGGCCCAAAGTGTCAATCTTTATATAGAAAAGTGCCAATATATATGAATAAAAGTGTCAATCTTTATTTTACGAATAAAATGACAATTTTTAAAAGTGTCAATCTTTATACAGAAAAGTGACAATCTATATGAATAAAAGTGTCATTATTTTAGCCCGGCCGCACGGTGCCTCCGGCTGACCCAAGTGTGTCCCACCAAAATATGGGTAAAATTTGTGTTTTTTATATTCCAAGTCAAAATTTGATTTTATAATAGTGTTTTTGGGTATTTTATTTTGACAAAAACTTGTGTCAGCCGGAAGCACCGTGCGGCCGGGCCCAAAGTGCCAATCTTTATACAGAAAAATGTCAATCTATATGAATAAAAGTGTCAATCTTTAACATAATTATTTTACGAATAAAATGACAATTTTAAAAGTACCAATCTTTATACAGAAAAGTGTCAATCTATATGAATAAAAGTGTCATTATTTTAGCCCGGCCGCACGGTGCCTCCAGCTGACCCAAGTGTGACCCTTTTATTTTTTGCCTCCTTTTTTTTCATATTATGTCCGTTCCTTTCTTCTCCTCTATACTTGAATTTTGTTTGTGGGATTATTGTTTTTGTGATAATAAAGATTGCAATTTTGAAAATGGGTATTTCTTTTCAAAAAGAGTATTTCTTTTTGCTATATCATATGACACGTACTCTATTAATTTAGTCACGTTGTACCAAGTTATTTGAGCGGTTTTATCATTTTATACCACACATAAATTTAGTAAACGTTACAAGTAATATTGGTCATGTGACGGAATGAGTATTTGTTTTTGAAAGATACGGTATTATATTAGTAGGATTATTTATTTGTTTAGGACGGAATAGCATCCAGTTTTCCATATATATGAGATGCCTAGTGCCGGACTGGACTTGATAAGAGCAATTTATGAACCTGAAAAGTTCGTTTGGATAAGTATATAGATTTTTAGAAATCCAAATTTCTGTTTTACAGTGTTTTGTGGAATTGCTGTGCAGGTTTATGGTAGATGCTGGAGACTTGGTAATGCTTGCTTTTTAGGGATCAGCAAATTCTTTGAGTCTGGTTTTCTTCAATGAATTCCATAAACTAATCGTGGCCTCATGTGGATTAATGGCTTGCTTTGCTTCAAGAGTTTTAACATTTGAGCTCGTAGTTGGAATTGTTATTCCCCTCGAGCAATGGACTTGATACTGCCTGAGGAGAGGAAACCAAAAGACATATGTAAGTATAGAGAAATGATATGCTACTCACCTCTCGGTGGACACCTTCGTGGGTACCTCGTCGTTTTATCACGTTTGCATTGCTTTTTTTTAATTTTATTTTTATTATATATTCTAGTATCTTAGAAATTAATTTAGAAATCATAAAATCTAAAAAATCAATGTTCAATTTGTTATTTTTTATTTTTAACTTCAAAAAATGAGTAATGAAATAAATCGAGCTTTGATTTTTATGTATTTTTTAGATTTTATGATTTCTAAATTAATTTCTAAGATACTAGAATATATAATAAAAATAAAAATTAAAAAAAAGCAATGCAAACGTGATAAAACGACGAGGTGCCCACGAAAGTGCCCACCGGGAGGTGAGTAGCATATCATTTCTCTGTAAGTATATATCAAAAAGCTATCCCTGGGAGAAGGTGGTTATAATTTTTTGGACTTGGGTATGTTATATCGATGTAAATTCGTAGTTGATTCTCCTAATTTTTTAGCTAATTCTAGCAACGATGTTGATGCAAATTTGCCTGATGCAATGTTAATACAAGTTACAAGAAGACAAATTGAGCTTCGATCCTATGTGGCATTATCATGAATTTCATGAATATTTTCCTAATTTTTATGATTTTGACTTATTAATCAATTAATTTTTCTTATTTGTTTAATTAATTTAACATGAATATCATATCAATATCAATATATATATATATATATATATATATATATATATATATATATAGGGGTGCACTATAGTGGAAACCCAAATTAAAATGAAACCTAGAAACCAATCACAACCATTAAAATTTAGAGATTCTATGGCTAGGATTAAAACAGAAATTGATCAATTAGTGATTATTAATTGCAATCATAAGGGTAGAATAGTCATCTCAAACTCCTCCTCCTCCTCTAACGGGATTCTTCACAGAAACTTCACAGAAATTATCTCGCACTTGTGAAATTGGAGAAGCACCAGATTTTGAAGCAGTTCTCCATATGCCGCCGGCTGAATCACTACATCTCCATATGCAATAGAAACTCAATTCGTGAAATTAGAGAAGCAGTTCGCGTGTACCTACTCTTCTAGCGCACAGATTTTGAAGGAACAATGGCAAAGCGAAGTAAGGAGGTTCTGATCGAGGTTGAAGAAGGTTAGTAAATTGATGCATAACTTTAAAATTTTTGTATTAATTTGATGTTCGTGTTCTCGTTTTCAGCAAGTCGTAGGGTTTTGAGAAATTTAAAATGAAATTGGGGAATTTGAGCAAGCCGTAGAGTTAAATGGCATATTTATAATTTTTTTTAGGCATATGGCATATTTTTGGATTTGGTTTTAGTTTGTGGATAATTTAGGGATTAGAATTGTGGATGGGTGACCTAAATTTTGATGTATTGTTTCATAAAATCGTTGCATTTGAGTTATATTCCTTGTTTTTGCATTTATTCGAGTCTATGATCGATGCATATTGGTAATTTCAGAAGCTAGGTAGGTTATTGTTATAGTTTTGCTATTCATTAGTAATTCGATGTGTTTATGCATACGAACTGTTCGATGAATTGTTTGTTTCAGTTTTATTTGCTTGTTTCAGTTTTGGAAGCTGATTTTTGCTCATTGTGCTCTACGTTGTGCTTGATTGACCAGTTTCTTATCCTATCTATTTCCACAACCTTAATACAGTTGCTCATTGTGCTCTACGTTGTTTCATATAAAACGTTGTTATGCAATACTGAGTTTTATATGATATTGTTCGAATTTCTAATCAATAGCTGTAATGTGATGGATTCCAAATACATTGCATAGGTGTATCTTGTTGTGCAGCGGAAACGATACTATTCGTTTCTTGATTTCGATGTTAGTTTTCAATGTTTTGATGTTCAAATTTCATGTGTAGTGTATGTAACATGCATGAAGCACTCACTTACTTGAGGCAAAAGGTGTATAAATCTTCAGATGAAGACTTTGTTTCAAGGGACAAGGTAATTTGGTTGTTGTAGTAACTAGTTGATGCGAAGTTGGCTTATATTTGTGATGCATTTAAATTTATATTCGATGCTTATATGTGCAATATATTTGCTACCATATTGCGGTCGGTGGATGCTAATGGAGATTATGTAGTAATAGATGCATATGTAGCATCTTGGATGTGTTTATTAATTTATTTTTGTTTTATATTTTTTGTTGCATTTAAGTATAGATATGTTGCATATTACTTAAAATTCGTTGCATAGTAGTGTTTTTTTGATGCATATAAATTGGAATATTGTTGCATTGTATCTTACTTTTATATGCACATTGTAGGAATATTAGTTGAGTTATGTTTCATAAATTTTAGTGTAAAGCATAGTGATTAGAAAAGGAGATGTGGGGAACTCATATAGAAAAGGAGTGTGATACATTAGCAGTATCATATTTTTGAATCATTTTTGTCTTTTTATGCATATGAATACAATACATGTGTATGTTATTGAAAATTATTCATTTTTGTTGTGCAGCTATGCCAAAATGAATCCATGAAAGGCTCACCATAAACGCTATGCAACACTTGCAAATATGCAGCAAGAAGAATTAAGTGATGATGATTTTGTTTGAGTCGAGTCTTGTGGAGATGCAAAATAGGATAAGAATATCTGTAATTGTACATTTGTGGTTTACGATTAATCAATCATGGTCGTTTGTTAATTTAAAAATTGTTTTACTTTTAAAGTATGCAATGAAATTTCTAAAAAATGCAATAAATAATAACAAGTATGCAATGAAATTGCTAAAAAAATGCAACAAATAATGACAATTATGCAATGAAATGTCTCAAAAATGCAAATGACTTCGTGGTGGAAATGTAGAACCATTATTGATCTCCTTTTACACTACACCTAACCCCTATAACACTAAACCCATACCCTTAGAACCCTAACCCTAAAGCCCGAAACCCTAACCTTAGAAAACTAAATCCTAACCCCTAGAACACGAAATCCTGATCCAAAGCATGCAACTGACTTTGGTAGAAGATGATGTGAAAAAAATGAAAGAAGTGACCCAATTGTTGACAATGCAACAAATAATGACAAGTATGCAATAAAATTACTCAAAAATGCAACAAATAATGACAAGTATGCAATCAAATTGCTCAAATATGCAAATGAACGTGGAAATGTGGAACTATTATTGATTTCCTTTTACACTAAACCCTAACCCCTAGAACACTAAACCTTAACCCCTAGAACCCTAAAACCCGAAACTTTAACCCCAACAACACTAAACTCTAAAACCCCCATAACATTAAACTCCTAGAACACTATACCCGAAACTCTTAAACCCCAAACCCCTATAACACTAAACCCTAAAATCCTGATCCAAAACAGCTAATTTCGGTACAAGATGTGAAATAAAATGATAGAGGCGACCTAATTGTTCACAATGCAACAATTAATAACAAGTATGCAACGAAATTGCTAAAAAATACAACAAATAATGACAAGTATGCAATGAAATTGCTAAAAAATGCAAATGAACTGGCGGTGAAAATGGGGAATCAATATTGATGTATATATTAACTATCGTAGTGTAGTGATATATGAAATTAACCGAACATTAATAGTTTATTGGTAGCGTAAGAGTATAACCAAATTCAAGTAACAAACCATTGTTTCAACTATAATAATAATATTAAAAAAAGCAAAGCTAAGCTAATGCAATAATAAGGAAAAAAAAAGTCTAAAAAATATTTAATCCTCAATACAATGATTGAGAATTTACGAACAAAAACTAAACTCAAACACCAACAGGACAATTTCTGGCATCATGGTTCGCCATTTGCTTGCATACACTTGCTGCATCAGGAGGCAACACATGAACATTTTTTGAAATGGAAGAACCATAAAAGCTCTCAAATCCCTTGTGCTTCGAACTCGTATGAGTATCCTTATCTCCATCATTCTTATACTTATTAGTCAATCTATAAAAATCCTGTAGCAATTAAAATCCTTTATCATTATATCCCATATTACTTATCAAAATACACATTCTCAAAACATTTATGCATCAAAACTATACAAAAATGCACTAAAATCACTAAAAAATGCATCGAAATCTAGTGTACATGCACAACAAATAAAGTTTTCATGCTTGCATCTTAAAAATGAATATGAGTTTCCTAAACCCTAAACATGGATTCGAAAGAGAACATTCATGATTATACATCTAGGCTTTATAGTAACTGGCCTTTAAAAGATTTTACAGCAAAATATACATGCGTGAGTCCTATTTTTAGGCAAGTCTCGGAATGGACTATCTACTCCTGTTGATTTTTGAATCTAAGATGAATTTTAGAAAATGCTACATACTTCCATGTCTTTAATTTGTAAAAGGCTCCTAACTTTTCATGTTTTACCATTCAAGAAGCAAATGGTGAATTGCATACTCAATCACTTCTATGCATATAAACACAATTCTCATTCAAAAAAACAACAACTAGAAATGGCACAAAAAGTTCTCAAACATCAAATTTATGCAATTTCAAACATTTTTTTTAAAACAAATTTCAAACAATTTTTTTTTTAAAATTAAAAGATCATGAATTACCAAATAAATTGGAGGGAAGCTGAACGCCGTTGGCGGTAGATTGAAGAAACTCAGCTGCTGAGAGACAAGTGGCGGTTCCTCGACCTCTTCCCTTCCAATTCCATCACCATTGCAATCTGCTCGCACGCTCTCCACTGGCTCTCTAAGCAGCCAAAATTAGGGCTAACGATTAGGGGAGGATTCACATCACCTGCGCATCGGAGGATGTGGTCAGGGCTTACTCCAACCACTTCGCGGTCGATTTAGGAGATTTCCTGAATGTGAGAGCGGCGGAGATCGTGAGATGAGGGCTCATGTTCATGATGATACCTGCAACTCGCGATGACGACGACAGAGATGGAGTCTCTCTCTCAGAGCTACATGTCTTTTTCGATTTCCGATCTGTTCTAATGGAGTTGGCTGACGATGGAGGCCTTGAGAAATTGGGGGAGATGAAGAAAGTGGTGGAGAAGAACGTGTGCTTCAGCATTGAGAGAATGGAGTTCAGCATTAAAAGACATAAATTATCTCCAACATTCCTAGACTTCATATCATTTCCACTTCCTTTTGTTTTAACATGATCAAGAAGCAATACATGAACAGTTTATGGAATGGTAGAACTGTAAAAGCTCTCAAAGCCTATGTGCTTTGAACTCGTAGCAATATCCTTACCTCCATCATTGTTATACTTAGCAACCAATCCATTAGAATCTTGTAGCAATTCTTTCATTTTGTCAACATCCCTTCCAACCATTCCAATACACTTTGACGACTGATGCAACATATTCAAGATGTATGGCTTCGTCTCATCATAGCGGTAAGGCACATATTTATCCTCGGATTTATTAGTACTATCTCCAATAAAATTATCATTTCTACAATCATCATTGTCAACTACACAACAAAAGAAAAATATTTATGCATCATAATCAATCAAAAATGCATTTAAATGACTAGAATATGCATTGAAACCTTCTGCACACCAACGTAATTACTGCATACATGTTTACACTCAATGGCAGTTTCTTTCAAATCATAAGACAAAGCAATCCACAGAGTTAAAGTAATATTCCAATTTTGAATCAAACAATCACTGCATTCTTAAAATAAAACAAAAAAAAGGGGCAAAATTACCTATAAATAACTACTCTAATTACCATATACGCATAATTAACGACTATCTACAACATCCACCTTCATCAATCATTCAATGCGATCTCCATACCGAATCAAGCCATACCAAAACACTCAAACCTCAAATGCAAATTATAAATCTTTCATGACCAAATTCATTAATAATTCATGAGCAACTTCCAACTTAATTCAATGGTAACATTCCTCAAACAGTTTGCGTGCATCAAACATTCATAAACTGGAAAAAAAATCATGCTCATAAGAGCAACTACGCATTTCGTAAAATAGATGAGTACAGAACGGAAATATCCAATCCTCCCACAGTATTAGACTAAAAATTAGATGAGTCAAACCTGTAAAACCCATGGAGAAATCACGATCGACTCCGAATTTCGTTGAAAATTGAAGTTTGAATGAACTTCACGTCTGATTTTTCAGACTTCTGCTGCAAATCGACGTTTATATGAATCTGCGTGTTATTTTCCACCCTTCTCTTGTGATTTTCCAGATTTCTGCAGAAGACAGGTTTGCTGCCGGTTTTCCCACAGTATTAGACGAATTTTATATGAGTCAAACCAGTAAAACCCATGGAGAAATCACGATTGAATCTGAATTATGCTGAAATCATGTTTGAATCGACGATTGAATGAACTAACTGAGAAATCGACGATTGATTTCCAGACTTCTGCAAAAGACGGGATTCAGCGAGAAGGTGAATTGCGGAATGTCAATGGCGTGTGCCACTTGTGAATTAAAATCAGTTATATGCATTAAAAGACATAAATACCCCTGCTATGGTTATAAATATAATCTAAATGTAATTAAAAACTAATTAAAAACAGAATATCCTACTCAATCCTAACCACAAGATGACAAAAATCAAGGGCTCTTGTTGGTTTCTAGGTTTCACAATCTAATTAGTTTCCATATGATCTACTACCTATATATATATATATATATATATATATATATATATATATATATATGATTACGCATCTCTATCTTACGTGGAAATTTCTACATTTTTCGTGATTATTTTTTTAAATTATCGTGGCTTTGGCTTTACAAGGCAATAATTTAATTAATACTATACTAGTTTGTATCCCATCGAAATTCGACGGGTATCATTTTATTGTATATTTATTAAAATAGTAGTATTATGATAATTTGTTAAATTGAAGTGTATTAAATTGAAAATATACACATTTGTTATAAAAAATTTACAATTATAACTATCGATACATACTAATAGAATTTCAAAAATTTATTAGCTAATAGGCCACCTCAAAACCGATTTTGTATCTAATATATTCTCAGGTAGTTTAAATTCAATATATACCTTTTGTTACAAATATTTGACAATTATAGCTATCAATACATACTAAAAGAATTTCAAAAATATATTGGCCAACAGGCCACCTCAAATTCGAATATGAATCGCTCGTGGCTACGCGCACTTGATGTATCCACCGATTTAGGCAAAAAAGTATTGGCCAACGGACTGCCTCAAAATCGGATATAGTCGCCCGTGGCTAGGAACACCTGCTGCGTCCGCCGATTTAAGGGTTTAACAAACCTCCCCCACCAAAACTCGAAGACGTCCTCGTCATGTGGGATAACCCTCTTGTCTTCGATCCATTTTCAGCAACAACTCGTTCTCCACAAGCGAGTTCTCCCAGCACACCACGTCCATTGCTTGACGCAGTTCCCGCCAAGACTTTTGCATACGTGAGCACATCATAGCTCACACTTGGTTGTTTCATCGCCATCTCCTTCCCAGGGTCCACACGGTCTACTTTCGGCATGTCTTGACCCTCATCTAACACTTGCATACCCGAAATATACTACATCGTGTTGACCCGAGCCTCCTCATCCACGGATTCAGCGACCACAGCCATTCAACTTCTCCCCACGTTAGCCTTCCGCTTCGGACATTCTCGTATCTTGTGGTTTCCATTACATATGAAGCACCCACGAAGCTTGTCCCCGCCCACGAAGCATGACTCGTCGCACCACCAGCGTTGGGTCATTAAAAGCCTTCTTGTTCCAACCTTTCCCATTGTCCTTAGAGCATCCACAGCCGAGAGCCCCAAAAGGGGCTCTCGGCACTATTCCGGCAGGGAGGGGCTCTCTCCCATTTTCGTCCACAGCCGCAAGCCCCTCCCCCGGGCTATATGTGCTCATGAGCTTGCCCGCAACAAGTTGCTTTTTTTTCTCCAAGAACTCCTTCTTCTTCTTTGCAATCGAAAGGTACGTCTGATTAACTTGGATATTTGATTGCCAAAACTCCTGTTCGGCTCCTTCAGGAATGTCCTCCAAGTCAATCGGCTCCTCAGCTTGTTTGCCCTTTCTTTTATTCCTTCGTTGAGCGAGAGCTTTTTTGTTCCCCATCGGGCGGGGGAGTTCCTCAAAATGGCCATCCTCTTCTGCAGCTTCGGCGTCAGGATTGCTCGAGTTGGAGGATCCGTCTGTGCCCTTCATCTTTTTATGGGAACGAAAGAGATTATACTTTGGCAATTTCAGCAGCTCTTCAAAAGCCTTCCCATATTGGAAAGCTTGTTTTGTTTCATCAAGATAGCGCTCACAGGCTTTGTTGAAGACGTCATTTGAGTCTTCTCCACTCTTCCAGTTCCTCACACAATCAGCGTAGATGCCATGAAATTTGTTGCATTTAGGCATCATCCGCTGGTAATGCCCCTTCAGTATTTTCTTATTTCTGGGCTTGTAGCCGATACGATGTATCGTCGCGTTGTACCGATTGACGATCTTGTCCCAGAAAATCACTTCAGTTTGTCGATCGCCAACTCCCGGGTCTTGGGAAATGCTAGACCACACTTTGATTAGATGAGCCGACTCCTCCGGACTATACGGTACGGCCTTCGTCCGCTCGGTTGGCTCCGTCTTTGAGGGCGCAGCCGTTGATGCGCTTGCTTTCTTCCGGGCCGCCGGACGAACGTTCGAAACTGATTCGAAAGAGCTCGAAAGATTTAGCCCTTGAAAATCCGAGGTCGGACCTTGAGTACCCCGAAACGGCGGAGTTCTGAATTGATCGAAGACGGGTGGGGAATCATCTTGATATCAGGCAGGAGAAAAACCCATCACCCCCTTGGCAGGAAGACTCGCGTAGGCTGTGAATCCGAGGTTGGTAGGCCGCGGCGGTGACGGGAGAGAATCATCGTCGTCTGGGGTATCATCATTGGGCTGATTGGGGAAACCATCTTGGCCTTTAGAGCGCAACATTTCGAGAAACGTTTCGTCATCCATCGACATTGTTGAAAATTTGATAGAGAAAAGTAAAGAATTTTTTGATTTTGGAGAGAAATATGAGAGGTGTAGATGATTTTTGAGGTGTGGAAATTGATTTGTGGAGGTATGTATTTATAGGGGGAGGGGGGAGTGAGCCGTTGGAAGAGCCGTTGCTCTCCAACGTTAAATTTTATTTTATTTTATTTTTTTTGCAGATAATTTGAATTAAAAAAAAAATGTCTGTGTAGGCCCCGATAAGTAGTCATTGGTGTATGGGGGGGGGGAATACACCAATTCGCCAACAGTTTTGACTTTAAAAACAAAATCGATCTTACTGAGTTGTCAGCTCAGCTCGGTTTATCCAGCTCAGTCAGTAAACTGGTGAGCTTGCTAAACCGAACTGTGTGCGGAAGTTTGGTGGACAGGTTGGCTACCTCTTAGAAAATTCTTTCTTTGGTCTGGATCTTTGTGCTGGTTGATTATATCAATGACGTGCAATGTAATGAAGGTTAGTTGAACATTGTAAGGTCGACTGTAAATAAAAGATAGAGGGAGAGAGATCGAGACAGTCGATTTAGCGTGGTTCGGGAAACATCCCTACATCCACGTCAGATACCGTCGTATCTGAAATTCCTTACTTCTCTCTTATTTATACTGGCTGAGTACCAGCCTCAACCTTCGTCAATCTTTAGACTTGAGCCGAGCATGAGTTCTGGGTCGTGACCCTTACAACCTTTCATACATTCTTACATACAACCTTGCAGCTAAACTAACAGATTCTTCTTTACTTGGACGAATATGTAGTAAGCTTGTGGAGAGTATTCTGTGAGGTTCCAGAATCTGAAATCTTGAAGGTCTCAACACTTGGGAAATGGCTTGGATTCGAGTGTTGAGTTTGGCTTTGAAGCGTAAAGATTTTTGGATAGATTTGGCTTTGAAACTCTGGTTTCCTCTCTCTATTTTTCTCTCTTCCCCGTCTATTTTCCCATTGTTTCGATTCTGGGATGGCTTGAAGTATTTATATGACTCCAATTTGAATTAGAGCCGTTGGAGTTGCAGAGGTGTCAGAACCGTACTGCTGACTGGACTTCTAGCTGTTGAGGTTTTCTGTACAGCTTGAACCATCGAGGTTGGCAAGGCACAGCTTAGGTCGGACTGGGAAGGTCGACCTTTTGTACCTCAAGCTGTCTTTGCTTTCTGTGGTCTTCAAGCTTGATCATTGTATTAGAATCTTCATCTTGAGAAGGTGTTGACTAATAGCAGCTTGACTAAGCATATTGGCTTCAGCAAGTTGGCCTATGCAGGTTGGCTTATGCAGGTTGGCCTCAGCATGCAGGTTGACATCAGCAGGTTTGCCTATGCAGGTTGGCCTCAGCAGGTTGGCCTATGCAGGTTACACGAGCAGGTTGACTAAGGAACAGGTTGACAGATTGATCTAACTAGGTACGAGGTTGCACTACCAACCTTGATCTTTACATGGAGCAACCTGTCTAAGTTAAGCTTGACTGATCCAAACACAGAGATCAGTCTGTTCCTATCAATCCTATAACTAAGTCCTATAACTAAGTGTGGTTTCTAATAACATCATCAAAACTAAACTAAACAGGGTTCCCAACAGTCTGGCTGACGTCATAATGACGTCAGCCCAGGCGGAAGAAATGAGCTCGAGCCCGCCTCGCGATCACGCTTCCGGCTCGCCGGCGTAGGGGCTCGCCAGCGCGGCCCGGGCTCGCGCCACGGGCTCGTGACCGGGCTCGAGCCCCCCGAGTCCGGCGCGCTGCGGATGCTCTTAGCACATCCTGCATCCCCATGTTCGGGCTCGGAAGAGTCACCTGCCTTTAAGTCCACCAACTCAACGGCAGTGGCTAGTGCGGATGGCAGATCCTTGACACCTCTAAGCGCCTCATCTCAGTTTGGGCCAAATGCTGCAATACATAAGAGCATTTTAAAACTTTTTTGGCCAACGGACCATCTCAAAATCGAAATAGTATTGGAGCTAAAAAAAATTCAAAAACTTCTTGGCCAACGGACCACCTCAATACCGAAATAGTGTTAGGGCAAAAATATTTTTTACTAAAAATCAGTCTAGCCTGATCAACCCGAACTGAAAAATAGTATTATGATAATTTGTTAGAGAATATGTTTTACAAAGTCCCGTTAAATTTTATTAGAAAAATTGTTTAATGCGGTGTACTCCATTATCGAGTAGTTTTACTATATTTATACGTATTAATAAAATAAAATCAAACCATTGAAGGAAATCTTCATTATGAAATTTTTCAAGGTCAATGGGTCACCTCAAAATTAATATAGTATTAGGGCCAGCCAATCCGAATTGAAAATAGTCCATGAAGCTCATTTTGTGTCTAATTAATGTCAATTGTTTTAAATTAATAAAATATAATTTGTGTTACAAAAATTCGACAATTAAAACTATCTATACATACTACAGGAATTTAGAAAATTTATTGGCCAATGAGCCACCTCAAAATTAATTTTGTGTTTAAAAATTAAAAATATATTTTTCGTTACTAAAATTTGTCAATTGTTGTTATCAATACAAACTAAAAGAATATTAAAATCTTTTGGGCGGACCACCTCAAAATTGAAATGGTGTTATATAGCCCGAGCCAAAATATTTTACTTTCTTTTTCTTTCCTTTTTTTTCCTTTTTTTTCAATTTTGAGAAGAGTAGCAAAAACACCCTCAATATTGAAACATTTTTCTGGGCATGGTTCGATCGGTTGAACCGTTTAATAAATAAATTAATAAAAATAATAAAAATATCTATTTTATATTTACAAATATAAAAAATTTCATGATTTATATAGTATAGGTTTATAAAAATTTAAGAAACACATGTTAAAATCAATAAAAAAAATATACATATTCATATTATTTATATTTATACTCAAAATATATATTTATAATTTTATAAATGAACATAATGTAGTTGATAATGATTCAAAACTGATTGAATAATGGATGTATGTATTGTAAGCTTTAAATAAGTAGTATTATTTAGTGATGTGGTGTAGTGGTACACAACATAGTTTATCATGTGGGAGATCATGAGTTCGAATCCTCCAATACTCATAATTAATTTTTTAAATTATATATATATATATATATATATATATATATATATATATATATATATATAACTAGATTATAATAATAATTTGTAACGCCCCGCATTTTACTTAACTAGTTAGCTAATTAATCTCGATTTAAGTTAATTAATTTTGATTGATCGAGTTATATTATCAACTTCTAGTATTCAGAATTTCTATAACAATTGCTTAGAGAGCAATAATAGAATTGAGTAGCGACTCGACTACTATGATCTCATTATCAACTTCCATAATTGATTATGGTCGAACGATCGATTGAGTGTTCAATTGAATAAGTGGTTGTTAATAACCTCTTTAGTAGCCAAGTGTCGATTGAGTTAGAAATTCAACGAATAACTGATTAAGCACTCGATAAATTAGGCGGTTGATCAATAAGTCCCAATTATCCTTAGCTAAGTATTAATCTATAGACTGATTATGAGTTAATTACTCGATGCTAGCATTTAGTAATTGGTCTGAGGCCCAATTAGTCAGAAGTTGGACCAAGCCCATTTGTAAATCAATTGGGTCAAACCCATCAGACTAATCATTTGGCCATGCCCGATAAATGATTCAAACGATTCATCATAGTAGAAGGCATAGCTCGAATATATATACATATACACATGTTCTCAAAGCAAGAAAAGTATTAAGTGAAGTATTACAATAATAAAATAGCTAAATTACTAATCCTAATATTAGTTATAAAAGTCACGTGTTGTACATTTACAACAAGTGACAAATCCACTCAAGTAGAAAGAATAATTTAAATATATATATAAATATATTTTTTTAAACCAAGAAAAGATGTAGAGTAGAACAACTACATTCTTGAACTCTTTACACTCTCTGATCGAGCAGAAAAAGAGATACTGAATCTCTACAAATCCCCTTCCAGTCTATGGCACAGTGAATAAGACAAAATCTAAGGATTTCCCTCCAACCTAAGTATAGAAAGGAATCAGCTCCCTTTAGAGGCTCTTAGTTCAAGCAGCGGCAGTTAACATTCCCATAGCCTAAACCTGCAAACAAGAGAAAGAAGAAGGAATCAGACAAGTAGAAGCAACAAGACAAGAAGGATTCAAGGATCAAAACCTGCAAATAAAACAAATAGTAGGAGTTCCTAAGTCTGCTACAAAAGAACAAATCAATTCAACTCCTAACATACTAAAGAGGAAAGGAAATCAGCCCCCATTTTACCTCAGTTTGGCTGCAGAAACAACAAGCATTCCTAGCTTTACCTGCAAAGAAAGGAGAGAGAAACATCAACCAAATAGAGACAAAAAGGGAAGAGAAACCAAGCTGCAATAAGAGAACAAAATCTGCATACTATCTCATAACTTAGAACCAAAAATAGCATGGAAATGGTATGCCTAGAAATACTACCCCATTCCCCTCCAAGTCAACCTACCCTCTATAACCATATATCACACCCTCTCTTTCTCCATTCGAACTACACTTCACATTCAAACACTCACAAACACATAGAGAGTGCAAGTAGAGAGAGAAGCAAGAGCTAGGAAGAGGGAGGAAGGAGAAGCTAGCGACTACAACCCTTCATCTCAAGGTAATAACCTTAGAACACCAACTAGCCTAACATGTCTAAATTTCTTAACTAGAACACACATACCACATGATTCGAATCCAAGCTCTAGAACAACAACAAACAGGAATAAATAAAGCTTTAGACTATGAGCAAATATGTTGCAGCTTCATTTATAAATAAATCCAAGCATGTAGTAGCCATGTACACAGCCACAAATAGGTATTAACTATAAAAATAATTTAGATTTCTTGACCAAAAACTCACGAATAGACATCCTAGCAAGCTTATACCACCCCAAACTTTACAACCAGTAGGTAATAAGAACAACAATCTACATACTTGCCTAATATTCTAAACTCAAGAACCAGAAACCGTAACACACTCACATCCTTATGTGTGGAAAATGCGAAACAAAAATGAGGGGTAATAGAGGATACAAAGACAAACCTCCGTCGAGGCTCAAAGCCTCAACGACAGAGGGATGGGGCGGCGGCAACAACAAGCAACAACAGGTGGCGTTCCATTCGTTACCTTTTCGCCGAACCTGCAAACAGAAGAGAGAACCCGATTTAATCAAAGATGATATCGTTAGCTAATAATCAAACCTAGTTAACTTAATTCAACTTATTAATAAAATTGAAACCAAGAGAGAGGAAGAGAAGAAAGCAACGACGGTAGAAGTCATCGCCAGCGTAGGCGACCTCGCCGCTGAAATGAAGGAACAAGAACGAGAGGAAATGTCCCCTAGTTTGAAAGAACTAGGGTTCTTAATATTTGCATCTCACGGAGAGCCGCCGGAACCTTGGGAGTTGCGCCGACCGGAGCCGAAGTACAGTCGATCCAGGAACGAACACACCGGTGAAGCACGACGCGAGAATCATGCCCACCGGAATTTCCGCGCCGGCGCCATCTCACCGCAGGTAGCAGGAACTCGATGAAGATCAAGTATCTCGCCGGAAACCAGAGGGAGAATTTTCCCTAAATTATTGACTAGGGTTTCTGATTTGGGGATAAACGACCCCAATCAGAGAAGAGAGATGACGGACGATGACCCATCGATTGAGGCACCGCCGAAGTCTTTGCCGTAGAAGATGGCCGGAGAATCGAGAGGATGAAGAGATGCAGAAGAACATAATCGCGAGAAAGATGAGAGACGAATTCAGTATTGAAGTTAATGGGAAATGAGGATTTGGCCTTCTTTTGTTGACCGGGTCGGGTCAACCCGCGGGCCGGGTTCAAGTATGAGTTTGGGCCGAGAAGCAAATGGGCCGAATTGTCCCTACATTGAGCCAATAGATGACTGACCCATGAGCATGATCCCTAATTAATTATGAATCGAGACGCGACTAATTAAATCGTGCTTTACCATTATTAAATTTTGCTAATTCGGAAGGAATTATTTTGCGATTAAAAGAATTAACTTAAGATGAGTTAATTAACCTGAATTTATTAACTAAGAGTTAATAATTAAGAGTAATTGATTTAGCTAATCAAATATACAGTTGAGATTTATGTAGATTAACAATAAATCAAAGATTGATTTATGGACGATAATCTTATGAACCGTTCACATAACGGTATTTATAACTCGAGCCTAGATAACAGTAACCACGTTACTGGATTTAGAATAACCTCCAATCAGAATTGAAACTAAAATCTTAGATAAGATTTTATTCGTTAGAATACGAAACTTATCTCGATTTTTAATCTCAGGGTACGCAAAGGAGGGACAGTAGCAGAAGCAGAGATCAAGTCTCGTTGCAATAGAGAAAACAACGAGGTGGGCTTTCTATAAAACAAAGCATGTTCTATTAGATCAGTAGCTCTTTTAAAAGTATTGTCATGCCATAAATATTTTCAGTTTTTGTATGATGCCTATCTGTGAAATGGCGAAATGCCAATTCATAAATCGAATTCGGGTCCTTGAATGATCAGCTATTATTCTTGGACTAGTGTACACATTGATCGTGTCATTCAGATAGTGACCGGTCCGGTGACCGAGTGAGGTGCCCGAGGAGAGGTGGCCAACTCCTCGGGCACAACAAACTCAGATATGGTAGAATACTACAGAACTTAGTCTGCGCAGACACTTTTAAGATAACTCAGTTTTTCGTGAACATAGGCCTTTCAATAAAACCCTATGCTTCACTATGAATGGCCTGACAATAAAAATGTTTTGGGCATTGTGTCCACTGAGTACTCCGTACTCACGCCCTGTACATTATTTCCAATGTGCAGGTTGAGCTGGATGACGGAAGAGTGACCAGCGATGTTTTGTCGAAATTAGCGATTAATGTAGTTGATGAACACTCTTGGTAATACGTGTCTCCATACACGTATTTCCACACATTTCCGCTGCGTACACTCTAATATTCTGAATCATTTTCAATTTGGTTGTAATCTAAGTCAGAATCATGACAAATCGCGTCGTACTACTTTCAACTATTATGCCCACTTATCGATGTTGCTTTATAATTTGTTAGCGTCAAATCTCGAAATTTCACTTCCTTTTCTTTATTATTCGTTAATTCCACCATAGTCACGAATCACCAAGCTTGGCTATTAATTAGTAAAGTGCGGTCGTGACATAATTAATATATTAATATATATAAATAATAATTAATATGTATAAATATATAGATTTTAGATAAATAAGAATGGAGGCCGTAGGAAATTTTATGTATATTATAAATAGATTATAATAATAATTAATATACTAATATATATAAATAATAATTAATATGTACAAAATATATAGATTTTAGATAAATAAGAATGGAGGCCGTAGGAGACGCCACGTAGGCACGTGAATCGTTGTGGTGCTCCGAATTCACAACGGAACGTATAATAATTATATATATATATATATATATCTAATAGCGCCCGTCGAAATTCGACGGGATTACTTTATATTACGATTTTAAAGTAAAATTTAAAAGATAATATAATTATTTATTTTAAATTGATAAAAATGCGAAAATTCATTGAAAATATTACTATGAAATTATATCTGTTGTGTTGTATTTTTCAAGTCGAGTGATTATATTTATTTTGAATATGAAGCCACCCGTTGTTTGGATTATCCGTCGGAGATATAATATTTCTCGGGTAATTGTATTCGTATTGAATATCAATCCGCCTGTCGATGGTTCAACTATTTGAGGGTAATATTTGTTTGAGTTGTTATATTCATTTTGAATATGAAGTCGCCAGTTATTTGGATTATCCATTGAAGATATAATATTTCTCAGGTATTTATATTCATTTTGAATGTAAAGCCGCCCGCTGTTTGGTTCAATCATTTTTAATGTAATATTTTTTTGAAAACTACGCCGCCCGTTGTTTGAGTCAATTGTTTTGAGCGATAATATTTGTTGGGTTACATTTCTTAAGTCGAGTAGTTATATTTATTTTGAATATAAAGACGCCCGTTGTTTAGATTATCCATTGGACGGGTCAACTGTTTTGAGGGATAATATTTATTGGGTTGCGTATAGTTATATTTATTTTGAATATGAAGCTGCTCGTTGTTTGTATTATCCATCGGAGATATAATATTTCTTGCGTAGTTGTGGTCATTTTCAAAAAATATTATAGTTGATCCAAACAACGTACAACTGTTTTGGGTCAGTTGTTTTGAGGGATAACATTTGTTGTGTTGCATTTCTCAAGTCGAGTAGTTATACTCATTTTGAATATTTAAGCCGCCCGTTGTTTGGATTATTTATTGGAGATATATTATTTCCCGGGTAGTTTTAAAATATAATTTATTTGTGAATAATAAATATATTAATTTAAACAAATTGATTAATAAACTAAAATTATGAGGATTTAAGAAAATAATCATGAAAATAGAGGAATTTCTATGTAGGATTAGAATCCGTAAGCAGGATTTAGGATTACTCCATCGTATATAGTTTTCCTATCAATGAAGTCATCTTCTCAAAAATTGATTTTGCACCTTCATATATATAAACTTTTTCATCCATCTTTCCATACTCAACTAACAAATTATAAACCGTGATGGGTATAATTTTCCCGTTTAACATATATTCACAAAAATTCACGAATGTTGTTGATAACAATATTATTATACTATCTATTATAGTGATAGTAATAATTATTGCATTATTATTATTATAGTTATCTATTCAGGGTTTAATAAATTATTAATATAATTTGTACTTTCTCTGGCTCAGAGATATTGACTAATTTTATTATTTTATACCTCACAGATCAATATAAAAGGGGTTAATATCTCTGAGCCGAAGGAAGTATAACTTAATAATATTATCAAGGTAAATATAATTTTCTATTTATTTATGTTTTTAATATTTTTAATTTTGATTGGAGACAAATATAATTCCAAAAGTGTGTTTTATCTTTTATATTGGTTATTTATTGGTGAGGTTTCATAAATAATCGATAGATGTTGAAATTATAGAATTTATAAATTGTAAAGCTAAAGTTATGAGAATTTAGAAAAATATTCACAAAATAGAGGATGTGCCACGTAGGATATGTATAAATATGGAGATATATTATAATATGATATATGCATATTGATTAAATTATTTCCTAATATAGCCAAAGCCACGAGAATTTAAGAAAATATTCACGAAAAATATAGAAAATTCCACGTAGGATTCAGATCCGTTTTCATATTATATATATATATATATATATATATATATATATATAGGGATAAGTTATGGTGAAAACTAATTATTACGTGAAACTTGCAACCCATCATAAAATGTTGCATTTTATGCACAAAAGTGTTGCATTTTTATCATAAAATATTGCATTCTCATGATGATGCATTATATGCATAAAAATAATATAAAATAAAATAAAATAAAATAATATATTTTATTATGCAAATTCTCATGATAATGCATTATATGCATAAAAATAATATATTTTATTATGCAACATTTTATGCACGAAATGCATCATTTTATGCATAAAATGCAATATTTTATGATGAGTTGCAGGTTTCACGAAATAATTAGTTTTCATATGATCTACTACCTATATATATATATATATATATATTTATTCATTACGGGAATTATCAAATCTACAAGAGCATGTGCATGAGAAATCATGACTGTTATTAAGAGAAAATTACGACCTTATAAAACATAAAAAATAATCGATGACATAAATTAAATTTGATTTAACTTTTTACTATAGAGTCCACTATGCAACAAAAATGGTACAATAATAATTTTTTGATGAAGAGTAATCAATAATTTAATCAATATATACCATGTTATAATATATCTCCTTTAATCAATATATACTATATTACTCCCTCTGTCCCGTTGAAATGGTTTGATTTCTTTTCGGCACGGGATTTAAGGAGGGAGTGTTTAATTCGTAAAGTGTGTTTGATAATTAAAATTTTTAATTTTTTATAAATATATTTAATATTAAATAAATATTTAAAGGAAAACAAGGTCATTAATTATATTTTTTATTCATTAATTATTTTTTTAATTCACCAATTATTTCCTTTTAAGGAGCTGAGGCCATTTCGGTGGGACGGCCCAAAAAGGAAAACAAGTCTATTTCGGCGGGACGGAGAGAGTATAATATCTCTATATTTATAGATATCTTATATCTCCATATTATATTAGGATTAGAATATTCATAAACAAACCTATATAATACAATTACGGATCCTAATCATACATAGAATTATATCTAATTTTCTTGAATATTTTCCTAAATTCTCATAGCTTTGACTTTTATAATTCATTAATTTTATTTTATTTCAACTGTCCCACATCGGTTACAAAATTTTATCAATACATAATTCATATAAAAGGAAGCACCACACTTTCAAAATTATTCTCCAATTCCAATTTTATATATCTAACGCGTTTTTGTAAGTGCATGCACACAAATTTATAGCATTAATCTATCCATCAGCACAAATTGTATATTGTGATGATATACGTATAAGTATAATAATATTTGACTAAATATGTTTCATTAATTTTATTTACATGTAGTCATCCCACATTGATTTTTTATGAAAATCCCTCAATAAAAAACTCATATAAAAAAGGCATCACATATTCATTAATATTCATCTCAAATTCCAAGTTAATTAAGGAATACAAATCTGAGTTTGATTTTCTATTAGTTTTTTTTTTTGGAAAACATAATTTCATATTTGTTTAGCCAAAGCAACATCAATGCTCCCCTACACACTATGTGCACACTTAGTATATGCCACCTCAGCTGTGAGTACATTAAGTATGCCCACGGTGTGTAGGAAAAAAGCATAAAAAATAAAGAGCAGATTATTCGAGGCAATGCATAAAACAACAAAACAAATACTTGAATGCAGTTTTTAAAAACCGAAACAATCAAAATATAAATATAAAAAAAAACAATCAAAATAAAATTAAAAAAAAAACTTGAAGAGAGAAACAATCCCAAAGCATACATAGTAGCATAATCACCATAACACAAAGCATAATCACCATAATAAAAAACTCATATAAAAAAAAGACATCACATATGCATTAATATTCATCTCAAATTCCAAGTTAATTAAGGAATACAAATCAGAGTTTGATTTTCTATTAGCTTGTTTATCCAAAGCAATATCAATGCTTCCCTACACACTATGGGCACACTTAGTATATGACACCTCATCCCTGAGTATATTAAGTATGCCCACAGTGTGTAGGGGAGCATTACTCTCCAAAATAATCTTATATTGACATTAAGTCTTATTAATGACACATCAATTAATATTTTATTACAAGAAATTGTATAGTCTTCTTCCCCTTTTTGGACCAAAAAAATTAATTTAATTAGGATTTTCATGCAAATTACGTATTATTGTCTTTATCAATTTATGTTTGAATTACCATAAATAACGGCCGGCTTGACAAGTAAATTTTGAATTAATACGACTATTCAAGAAAATTGTTCTATTTCTCAAATTTTTTTGGTCGGAAAAGAAATTATATTAAGCTCAAAAGGTACAAGGAATACCGAATCAACACAACATTATAGACGGTTCCAATTACAACACTTGATTTCAGAATGGACATTTTATCTCCTCCTCGATTCTTGTATATATATATAATACGATTATGCATCTTCATCCTAGGTGTCATTTTCTCTATTTTTTTGTGAAGATTTTTTGAAATTCTCATTACCTTGGCTTTATAATTCATTAATTTTATTTAATTCCAGCTATCTCACGTCGATTATTTATGAAACATCACCAGTAAATAACCAATATAAAAGATACACCATGCTTTTAAAATTATTTGTCTTCAATTAAAATTTAAAATATTTAAAATCTTAATTTGATTCAACTCAAATATATCTTATACTTTACTGACAAAATAAATTAATCCTCTTACTAACACTTATTAATCATATCAATCATTTAGGCTGTGTTTGGTAGAAAAGATGGGATATAGAATGATAAATAAGTTAACTTAAGTAAGATAATAATATTTCTCAATTCGGGAATGGACCATGATAAATGGAAAAATTCGAAATGGAAAGTACGCCAAAATAGAAAAGACAAAGGAATTATACACCATCCTAATAGATGAATGATTTTCTATGAAAATTTAAAAGAAATGTTCATTGATATACTCTCCAATTTTAATATAAGGTTGGCACTAGCGGATGCGGAAATAAGAGCGACTTAACCATTATAATAAAGAATACAACTACCCAAAACATATTACCCTCTTTAATTTAAAATATTTTCCTACTATATCAAAGACCTCGTGGCTTGGTGATATTCAAAGAAAGATAACTACACTATCTTCTCAATTACCATGCCGAAAAGAAATGGGACGCTTTGAATGAGATTGATAGAGTACTTGAGAATACAACTTTAACTTATTTGTATTTAATTTTTATGAAACTGAATAGAGAACAACTTGAGAAATGTTGTCAATCCCTTAATCTAATTTTCTATTATAGTGAACAAACGAGCATTTTGACATGCATCACTAACACACTCACTTGAGGAATGCTACCCCACTCCTAAATAAATATTTATTAAAATGAACAACGGGCGGCGTGATATTCACAATGTATATCTACAAAATACTAATCCTATTTAATCTATTTTTTTAAGATATACCGATTAATGAGTAGTATTGAAATATAAAATAAGTTTTTCTGATGAATTTTAAATCTCACTAATTTATTTTTTAATATAATCCAATATATATATTATTTTTAATTAAAATTACAACGATAAAGAAACCCGTCGAATTTATTTAATAGAATCACAAAAATACTCTAACATCCGTCGAAGCACGATGGGAAGTACACTAGTATTGTAACGCCCCGTATTTTACTTAACTAGTTAGCTAATTAATCTAGATTGATTGTAGCTAATTAATCCGGATTGATTGAGTAATATTATCAACTTGTAGTATTCAAGATTTCTAGAACTATTGCTTAGAGAGCAATAATCAAATCGAGTAGCGACTCGACTTCTATAGTTAAATCTTTCGAGAAATTGATTGAACAATGAAGATAGAATCAAGTAGCAACTTGATTTCTATATTATTTAATTTTCAGTAAGTAATTAGTATTCGAATGAACGAATCGTATTATTCTCGATCACATAAGCTAAACGATGATCGAATATCTCGAGTAAGAGATAGTTATCGATACTATATATATATATATATATATATATTTCTTTATATATATATATATATTTCTTTATTTATTGGGCCAAGGCCCAATTGATTAATCAGAACGAGCCGAGCTCGCTTGTAGAATTATTGGGTCAAACCCGATAAACAATTCGCTAAAGTAGAACAAGTTATATTGCAAGGCATAACTTGGAGATATATATATAGTTTATAAACCAAGAAAAGAATAGAATAAATACTCCAATAGTCCACAAGAGATTTGCTACTCCCTAATAGCTTCTCTAAATCAAAAGGGAATCACATGTTACAAATAAGACAGGGGTCGAATCCCATAAGTCAGAATAGAGTACATAAGTATCTCTCCAAGTACAATTATTTATCAAGAAAACAAAATAGCTACTAATAGAACAAGAATCTTAGTCTAAAAATAGAAAGGAAATCAGCTTCCTTAAGGGGCACCTAGTCCAACAGCAAGAATTAACACTACACAGGCAACCTGCAAAATCGAGAAGCAATAAAAAGAAAGTCAGCCTTTAATCAACAATAAATAAATAAATAGAGATTCAAGTCTGAGAATAAGACAACACCTATGTCTACAAAGGAAAGAAAATCAGCCCTTGTAGCTCCAGCTTGGCTGCAGAAAACATCAAGCATTCCCTAGCTTCACCTACATAGATAAGAGAGAAAAGTTAGAAAGACAAACAAAACAGGAGAGTTGCAGGGTCTGCAACTAGAAACCAAATGAAATCTGCAGCAAATCCCCAAATAAGAACCAAAAACAGCATGAAAAGGGAAGCTTTGAGAAACTACAACCATTTTCAGCCTAAGTCAACTTTCCCTTAGTGCTAGAACCAGAATTGAAACCTCTATATCTTCACCTCCCACTCACTTCGAACTTCACAGTTTCAAACTCACCCAAAATTTCACAAACAAATAGAGAGTGAGAGAGAGTGAAGGAAGCTGTAGCAGCTAAAGAGAAAGAGGAGAGGAGAAGCTAGCAACTACAACCCTCATCTTCTTCAAGGTAATAACCTCAGAACATCAACTCATGAAGCATGTATCTATTTCTGAAATCCCTAACTAGAAACCCATGAATCAAGCCTACGCAACTAGCACCTCTACAGCATGTATAATCTCGATTAAGCACGTTAAATTCTGGAAATAAATCTCGAAAACTAAAGATTAACCTAAGACTAGAAACTGAAACACACTCAATCACAGATTCCAAAAACCTTAAACATAAGACTTGTATCATTAATCAAACAGAACGAGAGAACTTAGCTTAGAGTCGAACCTCCGCTGAGGCACGAGGCCCCGACGGCAAAGAAACTAAACAGGAGAGGATCCCCGGAGGGCAGCGACGAACAGCAGCGGCACCCCGCCGTCACCTTGTCGGAACCTACAAAACGAGAGTGAAGAGAGTCAGAAACTGAAGTATTAATTTTATTAATCGAACATCGAATCTGCTGTTAGGCAATTTCACTAACTAGAATAAATGAGAAGGGAAGAGAAACGAATGTCCCCTAGTTCTTTCAAACTAGGACCTTTAATATAGGAATCGAGGAGGAGCTCGCCACAGGCGTGGGAGTTGCACCGGAAAAATGCCGAGCCGAGAAGGTCACGTCGCAAGAGCCAAACCCGACGGAACCGGACATGGCTGCTGATCGACGCATCGGAACCGGCGCCGTCTCACCCCGCTGGCGGCGTCTCCAAATGAAGGAAAGCTCTCCGAAATTCGGCCATGGAAACCAATGGGCTCGCTGCCCAAATTTTCAGAAATGAATCCGCCCCCAATTTCCAATTGAGAAAGGGGCAATGCCCGCAAAAGAGAGAGATGAGAGCGACGGTGGCCCATTAATTGAGGCGCCGCTCGATGACAAATCCCGGAGAAGATGACCGGAGAACCAAGACGAAGAAGAAGAACGATGGGAGCAGAATCGCGAATGGAGAAAGAGAGAGAGCGAGCTTCGCTCCGTGAAATGACGAGAAGGAAAGGGGGCTAAGTTTTGTTTAGTGGGCCGGGTCTAGTTGCTAATTGGGCCTGAGTTCATTAATTGATTTACGAACCCAATCTCAAAGTAATTATGTACCGAGACCGACTAATTTAATCATAATCTACCTGTGATGAGATTCCGATAATTTGTAAGAAATTATTTTGCGATTAAAATAATTAACTTAAGATAAGTTAATTAACCAAGAATTTATAATTTAGATTAATTGATTTAGCTAATCAATTACACAATTACAAGCAGAAATTAGCCCAGTTTATCGATAAACCAGAGAATGATTTATAGAAATTTTAAATGAATTATTAACTTATGGTAATAAGTTAATTAACCAGGATTTAATATTAATCATAATTGATTAAGCTAATCAATTACACAATTAATTAAGTAGCTCAGTTCACAATAAATCAAAGATTGATTTATTATACTACGTAATAAACTTATATGAACCGTTCACATAACGGGATTTATAACTCGAGTCTAGATAACAGTAACCACGTTACTGGATTTAGAATAACCTCCGATCAAAATTTAAAACTAAAATCTTAAATAAGATTTAATTCGTTAGAATACAAATCTTACCTCGATTTTTAATTGAAGGGTATGTGAAGGAGGGACAGTAGCAGAAGCAGAGATCAAGTCTCGTTGCAGTAGAGAAAAATAACGAGGTGGGCTTTCTATAAAACAAAGCATGTTTTATTAGATTAATAGCTCTTTTAAAGTGTTGTCATGCCATAAATGTTTTCAATTTTTGTATGATGCCTATCTGTTAAATGGCGCAAGGCTAATTCATAAATCGAATTCGGGTCCTTGAATGATTAGCTATTATTCTTGGACTAGTGTACACATCGATCGTGTCATTCCAGATAGTGACCGATCACGTGACCGAGTGAGGTGGCCACCTCCTCGGACACAACAAACTCAGATATGGTAGAATACTACAGAACTTAGTCTGCAGACGCTTTTAAGATAACTCAGTTTTTCGTGAACATAGGCCTTTCAATAAAACCCTATGTTTCACTATGAATGGCTTGACAATAAAATATTTTGGGCATGTGTCCACTGAGTACTTTGTACTCATGCCCTGTACATTATTTCCGATGTGCAGGTTGAGCAGGATGAGGGGAGAGTGACCGGCGATGCTTTTGTCAAAGTTAGCAAGTAGTATTAGTTGAAGATTTCTCTTGGTAATACATGTCTCCATACATGTATTCTTAAACACATTTCCGCTGCGTACACTCTGATACATCTAATCCTTCGATATGGTTGTACTTCAAGATCATGACGAGTGATGTCATACTTATTCCGTCTATCGGTGTTTGTTCTATAATATGTTCGTATCAAATTACCGACTTTCTCACCTTTCATAAATTATTCGTTAATTTCCATCATAGTCACGAATCACCGAGCTTAGCTATCAATTAGCAAAGTACGGCCGTGACAAGTATATATATATATACTCTATTTTAAAATAGAGAGTCCTTATCAATTTAGAACTTTAGTTTGAATAAGGCATAAAACGATTAAATATTTAACTAAATTTATATTTATATTCATGTCATAATATTTAATTAAATTGTTATAGTTTTAGTAGATTGTGATTTGTCAAATCTGCAATCTTAAAAACTGTACTACACAATAATGTATTATCTATTAAAATATAAAAACAAAATGAATTTAGTAGTTTTTTTCCCGGCAAATTTAACGATTATGGATTATCCTCTCTTTTCTCCAAGTTCTCTCAACAAAAGTAGCGGATTTTGATTTCCTTGATATTTGGGATTGCATTATTTGCCATTTACAGCCCAATTTTGATAGTTAACATTTTCAGTTATTTTAATCCAGAAGACATTTACTAAACGTGGGTTTGCATTCGGTTGTTTTCTAATCATAACTTTTCTAAACTACGTTCTTCCATTATCATCTTCTGCAACTCCAAAATATAATGTCTCTCCAAATTCTCAAAATCACCACTATCAAATTCTGGATTCGAATCGAAAAATAAGGCAATATGTGCGATCATTGTCGGCGGCATTATTGGCTCGCTGCTTTTGTTCGAGAAGCTTATGGAAGAGAGTCCTGACAAGTCGACGTCTATGCTAATAAGTTCTAACATCTCTTTGAGCCGTCGTCTAAAACGAATCCAGTTCCTTGGCATCATGAGTGACTCGCACCTCGAAGGCCTCATGATTTCAGGTCTTCATTTTATATTTTTCTGGTGTTTGCATTGATTGAGTTTTTTTGATTTGTAGATTATGAGAAATCAGAACTAAGCAGTGAATTTTCAGGGAGTTGTTTCTTTTTTCTTTTCTTTTTTTGTCTTGATTTGGAATTCAATATATTTTGTTTAATTTTCAGAATTTCTTGGATCGAATTTGGATGTGTAATGTAAATTTATTTCTCATGAATTTTCCTTTTCTCATCCTCAATTCCTCATATGTATTCATAATAGACAACTATCATCCTATTTTTTAGAGGAAAAATATAACCATTCTAGCACAGTTCTAATGAAAGCTCTTTTTTTTTTTTTTTTTCAAGGCTATGATCTTGAATAGCCAATAGCAGGTTAACGAACCTACGACCACATACGCTTGTGCTAGTTTATACTATATAGAGTGAGATCTCTCTACACTTTTTACCAATGTATTATTTATAATCATGCTCGACTCGATTTGATACTGCACACATACCCAACCAAACCCAACATGAATTGTAGAACCGAACCTAACAAACTCGGGAACACATGCATATACTATTATGCCCAAACCCCTGACCTGACGAGTGTTTAAGTTACATGCAATTAAGTCATCTCGCCCAAGACAGGTTTATAAGTCTACTCTAGCATGCTTGAAAAGTAAATAACATAAAAGTAAAAGAAAGACACAATTAAACTAAAAGAAAATAATATTAAAACAAAATAAACATGGTGTGCCTGTAGGGCTTGATTCCTCCTCTAAGAACTACATTATGAATGCTCTCCAAAACTGTAAGTGTGTGTGAATGAGTGAATGTAAGTGTTGTCCGCTACTATTGGCGAGTAGCTGTATATATAGTAGTGTGAATGGGCTGTGGGCTAAGCCCAGCTGATCTTGGGAAGTTTCCTTGTTGGTGTATCTTTCACTAAAAATTAGTGCTAGCAAATAAACTAGATCTATCGTAGACTAATTAAGTAAAACCCGAATATCGATCTCTCGAGGAAAACTTAACAGGGTATTTAATCTTGTGATTACACACGCGCTAAACACTCTACGAAAGCAAGTAAAGAATTTAGAGTTTAAAGAATTTATATCCTAGGCAAAGAATTTAAAGAAAGCAAATAAATTAAACTAGGCTTATAAATAATTAAAAGCAAGTAAAAAGCAACCCCGTCTGTCACCCGGGATAGAGAATTAAACTAAGAAGAAAGCAATAAAATTATCTAGGCATGAATTGAAAGGAAAACAATAAAAAAATAATTAAATCTAATCTTATCAAATTAATCTAAACTAAAGAAAGCAATTAATCAAAGCAAATAAAGAAAGCAAGTAAAATTAATCTAAGAGCACAAATTAAACTTACGAATCGAATACGAAAGAAAGAATGAAGAACTTAGATGAATCTTGAATTAAAACTTGAATCTAAAGCTATAATCTTGAAAGCAATATCTAAGAACTAATCTAGAGTTTTGGAAAGCTAAAAACTAGTGTGAGCAAAGGTCTTTTCGTTCTAAGAAGATTACATATATGTAGGATTTGGAAAAACCTAGTCTAAGAAGGAAACAAAACACTATTCTCGCCAGGGTGAGCGGCCCGCGGTCCACTGCGCGCGACTTTCTTGTTTTGGCCGTATCTCCCTCGTCCGAACTCGAAATTGACCGCCGTTTTTTCCTACGCGCTCCTATCGAACACCTCTTCAATCTTATGCTTTTATATCATCCAAATTTGATCTTCATATTTCACTCATTTCTTCAATCTTTTGCTCTTTTCTTCTTTTCTTCCTTTCTTCTTCTTCATTGCATTCCATTCTTTATTCTCCTCCACTTTCCCTAACACATGAACAAAAATACATAAAAGAACACATAACACACACAAAATCATAATAAAAACACCACACAAAACTCTCACAAAAACACATCAAACAAATCCCCCACACTTAATCCTTTGCTTGTCCTCAAGCAAAACTCATTCAAATCATTTACAAGACATGAACTTAAGAGTGACAATGATGATGGCTTCAGAAATTTTTTAATAACAAGAACATAATGTAAAATATCTCATTCACTAAGCAATCATAGCAAACGTCAACTTTTAACCTCTTGAACAAGAATCCTCACGAAATGGAAAATATTTGTGTCCTCTCAACTCTCAAGTGTATAATTAGGGACAAAAGAGAACACACTCAATTCAAAATATGCAAATAGCCTACCATAAGCTTGCTTATTGTCTTACCTCTCCATTGCTTCGTGGGTGCCTTCAACGATGATCAAATATGACTTAATTAAGGGTTGTAATGTAGGCTCTTTGGTGGGTAGGATAGTTTTGGCTTAGTGAGGTAATTCCCAAGATATGAAATCACTCAACTCACCCTCTCTTCTTTTCCATTCATTTCAATCCCCCACACTATGTAAAACCATATTCCAAATAAATCAACTCCAACCCAAGAACATGCCTAATTCACTTTCTACCACTTATACTCAATGAACTACTCTCTCTTTCTTTTCCTTTTTTTATTTTTATTTTTTTTATTTTTTATACATATATAGAGAGTTTATTTATATAGAGTTTATGTGGTAGAAAAGACTTTTTTCTTTTTGGCACTAAAATGTTCTTATCCTTCCCTTCCTCTTTTTCTTCACAAGATTTTCTACTAAAATCATGCCAAACCTAGAATCCAATATCACTCCCCATCCCAAGGTTTTTGAAAGAAACATAGACCTAAAATAGATCTACAAAAAGGCTTAAAGGGGCTCAACTAGGATCATATGAGATTTGGACAAGGATAAAAGGAAAAGAAAGGCTAAGAAAAATGGCCTAAGATCATCTCATCATATCAAACACACTATGCAATCTCAAGAAAGATACCAAGGCAAGTTCTAGATACATATCAACACTTTTGAACATTTACACTCACAAAGAAAGTAAGACTATAAAAATGTGATAGTCATAGGCTCAAGTCTCACAAGAAATTAGGCTCAAATGATTCATGTTCTTTAAGAGGTCAAAAAGTCTATTTTACTAATCATACTTAGCAAAATGAGGCATGTTTACATATCATTTTCAAACAAAAACAAGTAACATCATTAGCCCATCATCACAACTTAAAGGTCATACTCGAAACAACCTAAACAAGATGCTAAGACGCAAGACAAAAATTAAGCATGGTTTACACAAAACATAACAAAACAAAACAAATAAACACATAAAACACCACAAAAAGTTTCTAACCCCTCTCTCACACTTAAATCAAGCACCAATCTTCACGAGTCAAACGAACTCCAAAGCTTAGTACCTACACAACAAAAAAACCAAAACACAAAAACACGACAAAACATTAAACAAAAAGAAAAACACATGTTACCAATATGCTCAAGGTAGTGGTGGGTGTGAGGATCCTTCGCCCGATCTCGATTGTCGAGGAAGAACGCCGGTTAGCTCCTTTTTCGAAAATCCTTGCTTCACCTACAAAACAAAAGAAATTAATACTAAACTAACAAAAATCAAAAAGAAAAAATACGAAACCGTGGGTTGCCTCCCACGAAGCGCTTGTTTAACGTCATTAGCTCGACGCATTAAGTATTTTTTTCTCAACCAAATCCCGTTGCAGCTAGCAATGGGGCAAATCCTATGGTCTCTTGAGTGGCTTTTGTGAAATGGAAAAATTCATCGACCATCCTCGATCCATTGTTGAGCTGACCCTCCACCTTGACTTGAGAATTTAGAACGGGATCATCTTCAACACTTGCCTCCCCCACACTTATTCGATGCTCCTCCGTTACTTGATTCTCCTCATGCATTATAAGAAACACGTCGACAATGTGTTTCTCTTATTTCAAAACCTCCATACAGGCATCATCCACCTTCTCTCCTTCATTCAAGTTGCGTAAGAATTCATCAATAATGTCCTCATCTTCAGCAACACAACTAAAGAACTCTTCTTCAAGAAACTCCTCATCTAGAATTTCAGCTTGTAAGGCCTGCACAACACTTCCTTTATCCAAATCATTAGAAGTATGAACATAAGAACATTTAGGATTAAAAGAAGTAGAAGTAGGAGATGTCCCCTCAAAAACCGAGAATGTGACCGATCCTTCCTTGCCGGCCATGCTCAACATTCCAGATGCAACATCTATGCGAGTTTGCACATACAAGATTCGTCACTACAAAAAGGATAATGGTAACCCCACCATTAAATTTATAAGTGGCCATGAACGGCCGTCCCAACAAGAGAAGGTGACCTTTCATACTCCTAGCTCCTCGTCCCTCATTAAGCACTACAAAATCAGCTAGAACTCGAATGCCTTGAACAATGATTTCAACATCTTCGGCAATGCCCAACGGACGACTCAAAGTGCCGTCTGCTAACTCTATACGAAAGTCAGTCGCCTTTAGCTTCTTGGATGTTATCTTTTCAAAAATTGAATGTGGCATCAAGTTCACTGCCGCTCCTAAGTCCAGCATGCCAGAGACAATCTCTCCACTATCCAAGGTGACATTTAAGTTGAAACCTCCGGGATCACCTTGCTTAGGAAAAAAATCAAAATTACAAACAGGCTTGTGATCCTCCTTCACCTTCTTCGCTCTACTTAGAAAAGGAATAGGTGGTTTATATGGAATGGAAGCTTTGTGGAGAGTAGATTTGGACTCCAGTTCAGCTTCGGGAGGTGTACCGCCATTTTGCCCGTTGAGCGACCGCTCGGTGCCTGTGAGCGGCCGCTCACTACCCCCTGCTAGAAAAGTGAGCGGCCGCTCACCTCCCTTTGCGGAATTTTTCTTTGTTTCGGGGTTTCGGACCCCGTTTCCACCATCTCCTCATTCGGGAACACTGCAATGGCCTGAACTTGGTGAACTTGCATCCCTTGGCCCGGACTCTTCTGCTGCTGCAAATTTTGTTGAATTTGAGTCGCCATTTGACCAATTTGCATCTCAAAACGTTTATTGACCGCTTCTTGTGTCTCTTGAGGATGCGGTGGCAGCACTTGAGGGTTAGGTGGTGGAGCTTGAGGAGGTTGATTTTGAGGATGAGTATTTTGAGGAGGGTATTATTGAGGCGGAGGCGCAGGATAGTAAGGTTGTTGAGGAGGAATGTATGGTGGAGGTTGATAGAATGGCATGGGTTGGTAAAAAGGGGTTGTGGTTGAGGATAGTAGGTGTTTTCTGGGGAATAGTAAGGTTGTTGTGGGTATTGGGGTGAGTATGAGGGGTAGTAGGGTTGTTGTTGTTGTTGAGGTGGTCGATGGGACTGAAAGTTGGATCCAGTTCCTCGGTTTTGAGGAGGACGATATCCATTGCCTTGTTGTGGTTGGCGTCCCATCGCAGCTTGTTGAGGAGGAGCTTATTGAGGTGGGTATCCTTGTTGATGTAGGTATCCTTAAGCTGAGTAAACTTCAGCTCCTCCTTCATAAGTAAACTCCCCCATGTTTGGGCAGCTATCGGCGTAGTGTCCAAACTTTTGGCAAATATCACACACCACAACCTCTTGTTCTTGTTCTTGCACTTGAACCTTCACGTGTGGTTGTGTGTTCTTGAGAATCTTGACAGGGGGAGTTGGTGGCGAGACTTCAGTTTTCATCTCCAATACTTGCAGTTTTCTCATGACGTCTGCCAACTGCTTTTTCATCTCCGAACTAGCTCCAATTGCACTAGCTTCTCTAGTTGGGGTCGGGATGTTTTGCGTTGCGAAGTCGCTGCAGCAGTTTCGAAAATGACTTTCGATTCAGTAGCAGTCTTTGATCCCAAGTCTCCTCCCGCAGTGTTGTCTACCAGCGTCTGACTCGATGAATTGAGTCCATCATAAAAGAATTGCCATAACATTTCGCTAGCAAACTGATGATGCGGGCACTGCTGTAATAAGTACTGAAATCTCTCCCAAGCTTCATGAAATGGCTCATCAGCATCTTGGACAAAATGCATTATCTTTGATCGAACCTCTTGAGTTTTTCGGTTGGGGTAATATTTCAGCATGAACTTCTCGCAAACTTGCTTCCATGTAGTCATCGATCCAGCTGAGAGGGAACGGTACCATATCCTTGCGCGATCCTTTAGACAGAAAGGAAAACATTTCATCCTCAATTGATCCTCCGAGATGTTTCCCAGTGGAAAATTCTGAACTATAGAATAAAATTCTTGGATGAAGTCAAGGGCATCCTCATTTGCCATGCTATGATAAGAAGGTAGCAACTGCTGATGCTGTGATTTCAGTTCGTGATCCTGAACCTCCTTGGTCAGGACTATTGCCGATGTGGAATCGGTGACAGTTGGGCGGCCATACTGATTCAGAGGTTGTTCTGCCATGTTCCTTGGTTGATCAGAATCTGTGGACTCGTCAGAACTAGAATTAGAGCCTTCGTCGATGCTGACGACGTCTACTCTCTCCGACACTTGAGTGGGCCTTTGCGCTAAAAACTCCGGACTAGGTGACTTCTCAAAAATTGGTGATGCAATGAAGCCTAATCCGCTGTCAGAGCCTTCACTTCTTTCTCCTCCTTTCGTACTTGCCAGCACTGCTTTCCTTCGATTGATGTTGTCTATATACAGTGAGAGTTCTTGTTGAAGACTTCGTCGACCATGCATGCACAATACTCAACAAATGGGTTAAGAGCACCAATGGTAAGTAAAATACCCGAAGGAGATTAAGAAGCAATAAAAACGTTTTTTTTAAACGTAAATAAACAGAAATTAAAAACACAATCACAAAATCAATTACCTAAAGCTTTCGCCGGCAACGGCTTCACTAAAAATTAGTGCTAGCAAATAAACTAGGTCTATCGTAGACTAATTAAGTAAAACCCGAATATCGATCTCTCGAGGAAAACTTAACAGGGTATTTAATCTTATGATTACACACGCGCTAAACACTCTACGACAACAAGTAAAGAATTTAGAGTTTAAAGAATTTATATCCTAGGCAAAGAATTTAAAGAAAGCAAATAAATTAAACTAGGCTTAGAAGTAATTAAAAGCAAGTAAAAAGCAACGCCGTCTGTCACCCGGGATAGAGAATTAAACTAAGAAGAAAGCAATAAAATTATCTAGGCATGAATTGAAAGGAAAGCAATAAAAAAAACAATTAAATCTAATCTTATCAAATTAATCTAAACTAAAGAAAGCAAGTAATCAAAGCAAATAAAGAAAGCAAGTAAAATTAATCTAAGAGCACAAATTAAACTTACGAATCGAATACGAAAGAAAGAATGAAGAACTTAGATGAATCTTGAATTAAAACTTGAATCTAAAGCTATAATCTTGAAAGCAATATCTAAGAACTAATCTAGAGTTTTGGAAAGCTAAAAACTAGTGTGAGCAAAGGTCTTTTTGTTCTAAGAAGATTACATATATGTAGGATTTGGAAAAACCTAGTCTAAGAAGGAAACAAAACACTATTCTTGCCAGGGTGAGCGGCCGCCAGCTACAGTGAGCGGCCGCTCACTGCTTCCTGCGGTCCGCTGCGTGCGACTTTCTTGTTTTGACCGTATCTCCCTCGTCCGAACTCAAAATCGACCGCCGTTTTTTCCTACGTGCTCCTATCGAACCCCTCTTCAATCTTATGCTTTTATATCATCCAAATTTGATCTTCATATTTCACTCATTTCTTCAATCTTTTGCTCTTTTCTTCTTTTCTTCCTTTCTTCTTCTTCATTGCATTCCATTCTTTTCTCTCCTCCACTTTCCCTAACACATGAACAAAAATACATAAAAGAACACATAACACACACAAAATCATAATAAAAACACCACACAAAACTCTCACAAAAACACATCAAACAGTGTAGAACTTTCCTTTCTTGCTCCTTCTTGCTCCCCAAGCTAGAATCCGCCTCTATCTCCAAGATCTTCTGCAAGATGCGTATCTTCATGGATAAGGAAGGAAATAATTCCTTCCTTATGTGATTTCCCAGATAAGGATGTCCGTTGTATGCCCAGAGGCCTTGCCTCTCTGTCCAAGGTGCTCGTCTGTTTTCTTCTCTTCATTCTGCCTTCAATAGCTATACTTGTAGATGTATGTGGATCGTGGCCCAGGTCCATTCAAGTTGCGGCTAAGGTTTCTTCGGCTTCAAGTGAGACTTGCATTGTGCGTAGATTTGCTTCCATATTTGATCAAGCTGGAAAAGGTAGCTCGAAAACACTGGGGAAAAACTTGGAAAGTCACTACACAAGGTAATTCTACAACTTAGTATGATTATTGGGTTGAGAGTTTCAGCTTCTCACCTCTTTTGCAAAATCCCTAGAAATCGATCCTCATACCTCTTGTTAGAATCGATTCTTCTCATTTAATTCTTGATGTTTATGAACTCTATGGTGATAGTTATGCACGAATTTGTTGATGGTTTACAGATATAGAACTATTTCCAAAAAAAAACTGTAGATGTACCATCCCTTCTCTTCAAGCTTGAGTTGGTAGAATTTGAATATTGAGCTTTTTGGAAGTGTTTGGTGCAAGGAAGTTGCAAGAACTTGAACCCTAGACTAAGAATTCACCTTGGCTGATTTTAATATTTGTTCAAGGCTATAAAATTCTGATTTTACTTCTTAGATAATAAACTTGGAATGAAAAATAACCTAGAAATAAAGAGTTAGAAGGGTTGTTTGGTTCTTTTTCTAGTTAACGTGGTGAGTTGAATTTCTAGTTTGATTAATAGTAGAGAATATCCTTGTATATCTGTATTAAAATGGTGATAAATCTTTAGTAGGTATTATCAAGGTACATAAATGAGTAAAAGATGTGTGAGATATATAAGATTACGAGTTATATGTTTAGGATTGGCTCATAGTAAGGAAAATAAATATTGATGATTTTGTTAGTTTCTAACTGAATTAAGTGTTGAGAGTTTCTACGTGTGCATATGAAATGAAAGAAAGAAGTTTGGTTGATGTCCCCTGTTTTGTGTTGGTAAAGTCAGTCACGTTAGAGCCGTTGCTGGGTGTATGCGTTTGTACTAATATATCAACATGAGTACCATTAGAAACTTTGTTGATTCTATGTTTTCATGCTTGAAGAAGTATTTTTAGAGTGTAATCTAGTATTTGGAATTTTGAGAAGTTAAGTTGTTATTAAATTCTAGTGTTGAAAATTCAGTAGTCTTCGAGCTAAATTCTGGAAAAATCCGCCTATCATATCATCTTAAACCTGATTCCATATGAAATTTTATCTCATTAGCTTTCCGTAGGTATCTTCGGATTCTCATTTGGAGGTCGGATGATTTAGTTATGATTTTTTGAAGTTATTGTGTCAAGAATCTGTTGCTGTTTTTGTATTTCCAAATTTTAACTGCTTTTAGACCCTTAATTCTTTGTTGACAAAAAAAAAAAAGTAAAACCAGTACCATCAGAAACTCCTTTTCGTTAGCTTTCCAACTGTATTTTTGGAATTTCGAACCGAGTTCGGACGAGAGAGATATAATCAAAAGAAGATAGAGTGGTCAAGCTGTCAATGCTGATTTTCAGCACGAAAATTAGTGAAATTCCAACTCAAAAAGAGAACCAAGTTAGATAAAGCTCCTGAATCTTAAAGTAAGGTGTAAGAAACTTATTTACAGCAGATATGAGCAACTGATTGCCAATAAGATTTGAGCTATATAGAAGATGGTATTAAAAGGATATTTCTTTAGTGAACTAAGTAAGCTAGAAAACAAGCAAGTAATGGTAGAGTATATCTGAACAAAAAAGAAACAGAGAGACTAATAATTCTTGTAAAAGAACCTAAAGTTAAGATATTAGTACTCTACTAACTATAAGTAAATATTAAGTACTAGAATTTATATTAACTTCAAAGAGTAGCAACAATGAATTAGAAATATTTTGTCTTGAGATAAAAATAGTACTCAATATTAGTATTTTATATGTGAAGGTGCAAGTTCAGTAAAGAGAACCGAAGAAGGGAAAGATCGAGATTTTCATGTTAAGGAATTCAAAGATGAGTTTTCTTACAGAAACAAAAATGTGAAGTATTATGTATATAATTTTATGAGAATTGTATCGACTTGCCAAAGTTTTCTGCATCATGTATATTGCCTATCTACAAGAGAATTACGATATCGACCCTATTGAATCAAGATGTCATTAGGGTGTGTACACATTAATGTTTAGTGTTTGAGAAGAGGCCTACTTCTCAACACATTGTGCGTGGATATGGTACATTCATACAAGAGATTATTATTTTGCAGACATGAGAAGCATGACGCATAAGCTGTAGCATGAACATGTAAGAAGTACATAAATCAGTTAAGAATGTTATGACAATTTTAGCAAGCACAGATCTTTTCATAAACCTTGTGTGTTCCTCACAAGGCAAGTCATTCTATAGCTCTAAGAAACATCTTTTAAATGATTTGAGCATGTGTTCTCTGAGTACAATTTTGTACTCAGCCTTGTGTGTATTCTAAACATGTAGGTTAGTTTGGAGTTGGAGCTGATGATGAGTGGAGTGGGGTGTTGAGCCGAGTCTTTTGATGTAAATAATGTATGTCCAACGGTGTATGTCTTCATACATACTCCGTAGCTACCCTTTTGTTGTCACACTCTGAAACTTAGTATATGTAATTCTAGTAAACATTGTTAAGGATGCAACTCGTTTAATTAGTTGTACCGCTGCTTTTGATGATCCTCTTTTGTTGATCATGTTGAAATGCATAATTCTGCTTGTAACTTGAAGCACATGAGACTAATGTTTGAACGAGGGTTGTCATTTGGTTGTAAATGAAATATCGAGTTTGTTTTCCCTCGATTCGTGGTATTGGTTCAAATTTATTTTGGTGTCGAATCGTTTGGGTTAGTATAAAGAATTATTCTTTCCATTTCGTCTTGAATTAGATTGAAGGAGTTGAGTACAAGTTCTCATCTTTGTTCAAACCATTTCATCTTGAATAATTTCGAAAGAGTTGAGTACTTTACAGGCCGTTGTTTCGTTTTCTTTTAATTCGGTCGCGTCCCGGAGTCCTAGCTAATCTCATGGTAGGAGTTCGGGGCGTGACAGGTACCCGGAAGTTCGGGTCGGTATCCGGACCCACCCGAATAGACAGCCCTAGCCATAACTCAAGCCCGACCCAAGCCCACAAAAAAAAAAAAACCTCAAATAGTTCCCCATTTTCCCTTTTCTTCTTTCTAAAAAAGTGGGGCCCAAGTCTGGCCCGCTACAATAATGAGTCTAGGTTGAGCTAAGCGGGCCATTTGTTTTATGTAGGGAAAGGGAAAGGGAATAGGAAAGGGAAGGGAAAGGAAAAAATGAGAATGATTCCCTATTTTTCAGTTCGTTTGGTTGGGACAGGAAAGAGAATCAAAATTATATTATATATATTCATATCTATCTGAATAGCATAATATATTTTACAATTTATAAATATATATATATATATATATATATATATATATATATATATAAAAGTAACATAATATATATTTGCATGAATTATAATTATTTAAATAATATAATATAATATTAATTTGAAATATTATTATTATTATTATTATTATTATATAAGTAACACAATATATGTTTGCATGAATTATTATTATTTAAATAATATTATATTATATTATATTATTTTAAATAATATAATAATCTTTATAATAATAATTATTATTATTTTAAATATAATAAAAATAGCATAAAATAACAATATTATATTATAATATTATATGATTTGTAATATGAAAATAAGAGCATATGCTAATAATTTTTAATACTAACTTTATATTATTAAAATATGTCATATATTATAATTTAATAATAATAATAATATTATTATATATTATTATTTAAACATAACAAACATGTATAAAATAATGATGATTATTATTAATATAATATAAATATTATATATATATTTAATATACTATTATTATTATTATATTGTAATATATTTATTTAATTATTCTATATTTTAAATATAAATATAATATTTAGGTAAATATAATACTACTATTTGTTTAATTATACTATAATTTATTTAATATAATATATATAATATAATTTAAATATAATATTTATTACATTAATGATAATTTTATTTAAATATAATAATAATAATAATAATAATAATAATAATAATAATAATAATAATAATAATAATAATAATAATATAATAATAATAATGTTTATAACTGTTATCAGTATATAAAATTAAAGAAAGAAGACAATATAAGAAAGAGAATCTCATTCCCTTGTCTTGAGAGGGAAATGAAAAAGGGGGGTATGGGGGAATCCAAACCCAAAAGTGAGGAAAGGGAATAAACCAAAACTGCAAACCAAACATCAACTAAGGGAATCAGGATTCCCGATTCTCTTTTCCTTTCCTGATTACCCCGAAACAAACGGCTCCAAACTCAATGGCCTTGAGCCAGTCTAATATGTTGAATTATAATAATGTAATTTAATTAAAAAATAATTATTTTGGTTCATTTCTTTCTCATCTTTATTTTATTATTAAGTTCATTCCGTTCTTGCTAAATCTATACAATATATAAAAGTGGAATAGTTGACAAAATTTACTGATCGATCTTGCTTTTCAAGGGTGATTTAGGCACGAAAACAGAGAATTAAAGAACACGAAAGTAAAGGAACATAAGGGACTTACGTGGTTCGATCGAGAGATCTACGTCCACGGGGTGGAAACTATGTATGCTAAAAGCTTTATGCGTGAGGCTTACAAGAGATTGTTCTCCCCCTCTTCATCTATTCTAAACCCCTATTTATAGATATTTTTACATAGAGTTCTACTAGGATAATAATTCTTCTCCAACTTGGACTCTTGAGCTTGATCTCCTCCTTTTGTGGATAAACACCGAGCTTCTAGATCTCCTTTAGGATTAGAGTTGTAGTTGGTGTAGGAATCGGAGTTGCCTTGTTGGAATGTTGGGCCGAGGTGGGCTGATCTGAGTTGGGCCGAGCTGAGCAGTGTCTTTAAAGGGGCCGAGCTGAACCATTCGAGTCCAATTATATTGGGCTCGATGCTTGGGCCTAGTAGCTAGGCCACATCCTATCACATCCCCCCCCCTAAAAAAAGATGTAGAAGGGAGGTGTTATGTGGGGCAGAACAGTGACGTGGGTGAGTGTAAAATGGTATTACCCCGTCGAATTTGAGAAGTCGACGAAGCCGAATGACTTTTCTCCTCATGAAGATGAGGTTGGTCTTGAAATTACATTGCGATGAAGTCGAAATGCATGCCGCCTCGTTAAGACGAGGTCGGTCTTGGTTGGAAGAGCGAAGCCGAACACAGAGCGACGGTTGGAGTCCCGAGTTAGTGGGACACGTGTCGCGCTGTGGTGGTGGGAGTTGAAAAGGGCGGAAGTTTTTGAATAAAACTTCCGCTGTACGCCATTTTCCCTCACTTTGCCCTAATTTCTGAAATTGAGAGGGAGAGAAACTTATCGTGGTCTTCTGCATTATCGCCGTTCTGCCACTTGATTTCACACAGTTTTCAACCGGACATTCCTTCATTGGCCACCGTCATTCGTTGTCGACAAGTAAGTTATTCGACTATGTCTCCGAATTCCTCTCCTAGTTCGAGTGAAAATAGGCCTATAGGGTTTTTCGACTCGCCGCCGGCGACTTCCAGTCGGGGCGGGGATGTGGAAGTAGATATTTTTTCTGTAAAGTCTTCTTGTCCGATTAGGCGTAGGGTAGTTTTTCCGCCGCTGTTGAAGTCGGAGGATAGGGCTTTGAAATTTTCGTCGGTCCTTAAGGGCCCAGAGATTCTTAGTTTAGCCCAAAATTATTTATTTCCTGATTATGTTGAATGGATGGTTCCTCGGGCTGAGGACAGGGCCTCTGAGCCCCCTCATGGCTTTGTCACTATTTACGAGGACTGTTTGCACCACGGTCTTCGTCTTCCATTGCATTCTGTATTTGCTGGGCTTCTAAGAAAGTTCGAACTTCCTTTAGGTCAACTTTTTCCGAACTCTTTTCATCAATTGTGCGCTCTCGGTGTGATGGCGAAGCGACACGGGTATGACCTTAGTGTAGATATGATTCTTAGGTTCTTTCAGCTGAGGCCGTCCGGTGGTTGGTTTTATCTTTCACCTCGTCTTGGTTTCAAGGTTGAGACGAAGTCGAAAATTACGAACTGGCAGTCGAAGTTTTTCTTCTGCCGGTTCGGTGAAGTTCCCAAGTTCATATGGAAGGTGGGAAAGTTAGGGAAACAAAAGACGGAGTTATCTTTTAGTAAGCTGGAAGGGAAACTCAATGCCCACATCGAGGAAGTGTTTTCCGAGGCCGACCTGGCTCTTGCGGGACTGAGCCCTTATGATCCTGCTTTGATGGAAGAGCCGGTGAAGGGTGAGGTTGTGTTTCCTTTTTTGTTGTGTACTTGATACGTACATCGTTTGACTAGTCTTGTTTCTTTTGCAGTGAAGCTAGTAAAAGACAGGAAGAGGCCGAGGTCCGAGGATCTTGTAGTGTTGGAGAAGGGGGGTTCCGAAGCGTCCTCAGAACGAACTGCGAGTGTACCGGGATCATCTCCACTGAGGTCGCCCTCTCCGGAATTGTTAGTTCGTCAGGCGAAGGTGCCGAAGCTGAACAAGAAAGCTTCAACAACTGGCGACAAGACTCTAACCGTAGGTCAGTCCTCGGTTGGTGCGGGTTTCCCGGTGGTGGAGCTAGAAGAACAACGCCGGGTTTATCCCGAGGTAAGAAGTTTGACCTTCTCTGTGTTAGGTTTATGTTATTCGTGCAATGATGTTGTTCGCCATCTGCAATATGCCGATCTGGTGAACGCGAGCTTCCACAACTGGGTGGACGGGCTGGTGAAAGGCGCGTCCACCCTCACTGGCTTCCTGAATGACGGGATCTCAAAGTACAACGAGATTAACCGTGTCCGGCGTCAGCTGGAAGAAGAGAAGGCCAGCCTAACTAGCAACCTTGCCGCTGCCGTCCTAGAGGCCAAGGAGGCCAAAAAGAAGGAGGACAATGTTGTTGCTGCAGTTGAGGCGGCTCGAAAAGAGGTAGCCTTGCTAAAGGCAAAATTGGAATTGGCCGAGGCCGAAGTTGTGGCTCGCCAAGGGCCAGTTCTCCGAGCCTATACTGAAAGGCTTTTCCTATCCGAGTTCTTCTCGGGTTTATGCGGCGATGTGGCTGAGGTGATGACGGCTCGAAGTGTCTTCGAGATTGTGGAGGCTATCGCTGAGGACATTCCAGACCTCGATAAGGTGAAGTACGGGCATAATGAGGTATCCGTGGAGGAACTGAACCGAGCCTTCGCAGAAATTGTGCTGAAAAATCTGAAGGCGGTTCCTCTTCTTGAAAGCCTGGTGTCTTCTACCAACCTGCTCACTGCCGAACTGATTCAGGAAAGTCCGGTGGATCGCGATCCTGACATGGATGCAATTGTTGCCGAGCTTAATGCCGCTCCGAGAAGAACCGAGGTTGAAAGTGGAGCTAGTGGATATGCCGAAGGGGAGGCTGAAGTGCCGGATAATGTACTTCAGAACGAGGAGGAGGTCAGTTGATCGCCTCCTCGTCTTTTTTTTTTTTTTTTGTAGCATGTACTTCATCATCAATAGGATGGCGCGTTTTGCTGAAGTAATGAAAACTTTATTTCTTATTAGAAATTTGTTTCCATTTTTGTAGTCTTTTCTGAACTGTGTCAACTTATCGTCTTGTCTAGAGGAAATAACTCGACTTCAACGTCAACTTGATGCAGCGAAGGTTGAGGCTTTGCACGGGAAAGACACGATAGGCCACATTAAGAATGAGACCGAAGTGAAACTGCAGGCCACTCAAATTAAATCGGACGGGTTGAAAGCTCAACTGATCGAGCTGAAGGAGAAACATGGTAGGCTTAGGGGAAAAGCCAAGCGTATCGAAGAAGAATTCCTTGAATACGAAACCATTATCCGCCGGAGTGGAAAGCCTACTATTGCCGAGGTCTTGGCCAAGGTGGATGAAAAAAGATAGTAGCTTCAGCGTTTCCGGCGTGATTATGGTGAGAACTCTTGGGAGTACCGAGGGTTGGTCGACGAGCTGGTCGAAGCTATTAATTCGTATGAGTCGGCCCAAGTTATTGCAATATCTGACCCCAGAGACGAACTCATCGAGCTCGGCTAATTCCGGTCCGAGTTCGGGAGTGTTGGATGCGGCCTCCAGGGCTTATTTGGAGGGTCCAAGTGAATCACTTCGTCTGGGAGGGATGCCGAGAGCTTCTGGCGGGCAAGGTTGAGCCTGTGGCTCCGGTTCTGCCAACCAAGGTAGGGCTTCCACTACTCGAGGCCGATGCCGAGGCCGAGGTCGGGGCTTGGCGATCCGTAGAGTCCAAGGCATGCAAGTTGTAGATTACATTATGGGTTTGCCCGATCCTCCAGCCGGGCCTAGTTTTGTCGATAGGTGGCTTAATTTTGGTAGGTCGTCTAGCTCGGGAGCACCTCCTTAAAGTAAATACCAATGTAATTTGTACTCTTACTTATGCATTCATTATGAGTTTTGCACTTTATTGGTCCGTCCTAGTTTGATAGCCCTTTTCATTAAAGAATGAAGTTCGGCTTTATTCGGTTTACTTCGCGGGAATACGAAGTTTTACCTTTTTTGACTCACTTCGTCTTTAGACGAAGTGTGGTTGTTTATGGCTTACTTCGTCTAAGGACGAAGTTTTGCCTGGCTCACCTCGTCAGATGATGAGGTTTGGCCTTTGTTCGGCTCACCTCATCAGATGACGAGGTTTGGCCTTTGTTCGGCTCGCCTCATCAGATGACGAGGATGACGAGGTTTGGCCTTTGTTCGGCTCGCCTCGTTAGATGACGAGGTTTGGCCTTTGTTCGGCTCACCTCATTAGATGACGAGGTTTGGCCTTTGTTCAGCTCACCTCGTCAGATGACGAGGTTTGGCCTTGTACGCGCGTTTATAGTATATGCTCCATAGTTGGAGATATTAAATACCCTCGTCAGGGTTTAAAAATAGTTGAACGAAATAATTTGCACAAGTGGAAAGAAAAATGCTTAAAATGAAATATGCAAGACCAATAGGACAAAATAAGAACTTTATTGATAAAAAATTAAAGTAAAAATTTGAACAGGACGACCTGACTCATGACCTGAAATGACCTTTACTCCTTTCCACCTATGTGAAGTATTTCTTTAGATGAGAGACATGCCAAGTTCGGGGTATTGGCTCACCAGATAGATGGGTGAGCTTATATGACCCTTTGCCGAGGACTTCTTCAACTCGGTAAGGTCCTTCCCATGTGGCTTGTAGTTTGCCGAGCTTTTCTGCCTTGCTGACTTCATTATTCCGAAGTATGAGGTCGCCTACTTGGAATTGTTGGAATTTCACTCTTTGGTTATAGTATCGAGCTACTTGTTGCTTGTACTTAGCTTCCTTGATGTAAGCCAAATCCCGCTTCTCTTCTAGTAGGTCCAAATCAGCTCGTAATCCTTCTTCATTGGCTTCGGCTAAAAAATTCAGCGTGCGGTGGCTCGGCAAACCAATCTCAACCGGAATGACAGCTTCGGTTCCGTACACCAAACTGTAAGGTGTTTCTCCGTTTGAAGTCCGGGGAGTTATTCGGTATGACCATAGGACTTGGGGTAGATTTGCTGCCCAATCTCCTTTGGCTTCGTCAAGTCGGGTCTTGAGTCCCTTCACAATTGTTCTGTTCGTAACTTCGGTTTGGCCGTTCGCTTGAGGGTGGGCTACCGAAGTGAACTTTTGTCGAATGTGTAGACATTCGCACCATTCTCTGAATGTTCGATCCGTGAACTGCGTTCCGTTATCTGAGACGAGGACGCGAGGTACGCCGAAGCGACAGACAATGTTCCTCCATACGAAGTTAAGAGCATTCTTGCTTGTGATCTTAGCCAAAGGTTCGGCTTCGACCCACTTAGTGAAGTAGTCATGGCTACGATGAGGAACTGTAGTTGTCCGGGAGCTCAGTCAAACGGTCCGACTATGTCGATCCCCCATTGTACAAACGGCCACGGGCTTTGCATGCTGACGAGGTCGCTCTGGGGTAGCCTTGGTATTGTCCCGTGGATCTGACATTTCGGGCATTTCTTGACGAGCTCGACTGCATCATGGAATATCGTAGGCCAATAATATCCCCACCTCATCACCTTTTTTGCTAGTGCTCGAGCTCCGATGTGACTCACACACGCTCCTTCATGCACTTTTCTTAGTGCATAATTTGCTTCATTCGGCCCGGCGCATCTAAAAGGGGGTTGGAGATACGACCTTCGATACAACACTCCTTGCTCCAGGGTGTACTTCGGAACTTTGCTTAGGAGTTTCCTAGCTTCGAGCTTGTCGTGGGGCAGTTCCCCCTTCTCTAAGTAAGCTCGGTAGGGAGTTATCCAGTTCGGTTCGTCCTCCTCTACTAGGTTCAGTTCGGCTTCTTCAATGCTTCGAAGCTTAACTTCTTTTACAGGCGAGCGTGTTGAGGACGATGCCAGTTTGCTTAAGGCGTCAGCGCGGTTATTTTCTCCTCTAGGAATCCACCGCAGCTCGAAATATTCGAAGCCTTCTTGCAGACTCTTTGCCTTTTGTAGATACTTCTTCATCCTTTCTCCCTTTGCCTCGTATCTGCCTAGCATGTGGCTCACTATGACTTGGGAGTCACTATGAACTTGAACGGCTCGGATATGCAAGGAACGAGCTAGGCGGAGTCCGGCAATTAATGCTTCGTACTCGACTTCATTATTCGTCGTTGGGAAACTAAACCAAAGTGCATACGCTGTCTCAATTCCTTCCGGACTAAGTAATATCACACCTGCTCCGGTGCCTGTGCGACCTGAAGCGCCATCTACATAGACTTTCCAGCAGTCTTTTGGAGGTTCCTTAAGCTGTTCGGCTTCGGCTTTGCTTGTGGGGAGTTCGTCCTGTTTTGGCGCTTCGGAGAACTTAGCCTCTACTAGGAAATCTGCTAGGGCCTGTCCCTTTATAGCTTGCCGAGGACAGAAATTTATGTCATGCTCGCCGAGTTCGACCGCCCACTTAGCGATTCTACCTGATGCTTCAGGTTTAGTCAGTACTTGGCGAAGTGGCAGGTCGGTTATAACTTGTATGGTGTGTGCATGGAAATACGGTCTCAACATTCTAGCGGCATTTACTAGTGCAATGGCGACTTTTTCCAAGGGTTGGTACCCTCGTCTCCGGTCCTTTCAGAGCTCGGCTAATGAAATAAATAGGAAGTTGCCGACGTCCTTCATCCCGAACTAGTACAGCACTTATAGCTTCATCCGAGGTTGCGAGGTATAGGGAGAGGACTTCTCCATCTTTCGGAACAGACAAAGTTGAGAGCTTGGCCAGGTACTCCTTCAGCTCTTCGAACGCCAATCTGTGCTCGTCCTTCTATTCGAAGTCGGGTGCCTTCTTGAGAATCTTGAAGAATAGGAGCTGCTTTTCGGCGGCCTTAGATAAAAAATGACTTAGCGCTGCCAAACAGCCCGTCAGTTGATGCACATCGTGAATGGTTTTCAGGACTTTCATTTCCTGGACAGCTCGGACTTTCGAGGGGTTGGCCTTCAAACCTTCTTGCGAAACCCAGCACCCCAAGAACTTTCCTGATCGGACCATAAAGGTACATTTCTCGGGGTTTAGCTTCAGGTTCACTTTCCGAAGTAGGCCGAAGACGATCTTGAGGTCGTCAACGCAGGTCGCTGGTTCTCTACTTTTGACGATGATGTCATCAACGTAAACTTCAACAATCTTTCCAATATGTTGTTGGAATATCTTGTCGACCATCCTTTGATAGGTTGCTCCCGCGTTTTTAAGCCCAAATGGCATCTTTTTGTAGGCAAAGACGCCGAAGTCCGTGATGAAAGCTGTCTTCGGCGCATCTTCATTACTCATTAGGACTTGGTGATACCCTTTGTATAGATCTAGAAAGCTGAAGACCTTGTGACCAACCAGGGCTTCTACTTTCTTGTCAATGTTGGGCAAGGGGTAGCAGTCCTTTGGGCAGTGTTTGTTGAGGTCGGTATAGTCAATGCACATCCGCCAACCTCCTTGTTGTTTTTTGACCATGACCGGGTTAGCTATCCATGTAGGATATTTGACCTCGAACAAAATGTCAGCTTTCCGAAGCTATTGCACCTCGTCATAAATGACTTGACTTCATTCTGAAGTGAAGACTCGTTGTTTCTGCTTTATTGGCTTTACTCCGGGGTCGATATTCAGTCGATGAGTAATGATGCTAGGTGCTACTCCGGTCATGTCGAGGGGCGTCCAAGCGAAGACATCTCTGTATTCTCGAAGAAGTTGGATGATCTGCCTGTGGAGTTCGGCTCCTCCCGCAAAACCTACTTTGACGACCTTGGATGGGTTATCTTCGTAGAGTACTATGTTTTCCACCGGCTCGTCTGATACAGAACCTTGTTTCTGCTCGTCTGATACAGAACCTCGTTTCTGCTCCAACTCTTCGGGCAGCTGTAATTGCTATGCTTGGGAGTGTTGAGGTGCCCCGGCACCTCGTAGTGCGATCTGCATGCACTCCTTTGCTCGCTTTTGGTCACCTCGAACTACGATCACCCCGTTTTTTGACGGGATTTTGATCGTTAAGTGGTATGGCGAACAGATCCGCCTTAACCGCCACCAGCCAATCCCTTCCGAGTATAACATTGTATGGAGAATCCGCTTTAACAACGAAGAGGTTGATGACCTTAGTGGTTGATAGCGGGTGAATCCCCACTGTTATGGGCAATTGTACAACCCCCTCTGTTTGCATCTCCTGTTGGACGAAACTCTTTAGCGGGACTGGTGCTGGTGCGAGTTGCGCCTTCTCCACTCCTAGCTGATCGAAGCAATTCTTGAAGAGGACACTTACTGAGGCTCCGGTATCAATGAAAACTCATCGTACGAGCTTATTAGCCACCCCGGCTTCAATCACAATCGCATCCTGGTGGGGCATGGTAGGCGACACTGGGTCTTGGTCCGAGAAAGTAATTACCTCGTCCTTTTTGAACCTTTTTTGGGAAGGTTCGTCCTGTTGCGGACTTCGAGCTTCAGCCTTTAATGACGACTTCGTAGCTCCCTGTGGGAGCCCGGTAATAGCTTGTACGACTCCATCATACTGAGGCTGGTCTTCATCTTTGTCGTTTTCTCACTTTGGCTTCTTGTCGGCCTGGGGGCCGCAGTTATTCCCCCCTCTATTTTATCTTCGTCTTTTGTTGTTCTGGGGTGGGCCTTCATTCTGGTTCGACTTTGGTATCTCCCCAAAGTACCGTCACGCACCAAGTAATCGATTTCTGAAGCGAGATTTCTGCAATCCTCTATGTCATGACCATAGTCCTCATGGAACTTGCAATATTTATCTTTGGATCGGCGCTTCGCTCCTCCTCGTGACATCGGTTGAGGCCTCTCGAACAAATTCTGGTGAAGCTCATAAATCTCTGTTCTCGGCTTCGTCAGCTGTGTGAACTGGTTTTTCTCTTGGTTCGGCCGAGGTCCGAGCCGAGACTCTATAGGTACCCGCTGCAATCTGTTGAGGGCACTTCGCCGATTACTCCCTTGGTCACTGCGCTTCTCTCTCTTCTTTCGGTCGGAAGATTCAGCTTTGTCAGCTTCCCGTTTCTTCCGATCGGTTTCATCCGCCTGTGCAAACCTGTCTGCTATGGTCCATAGTTCCCTCGAGGTTCGAAAAATCCTCCCTGACGATCTCCCTATAGAGGGCACCGGACTGAATTGCGTTCTGGAACGCCGAGATGAGGACTTCGTCGGTTAGCCGATCGACTTTCAGGCTCTCTTTGTTGAACCTAGTCATGAAATCGCTGATCGATTCCCCCCGCCCTTGCCGAAGTGAAAGTAGTTGTGCCGTGGTAGTCTTTGGTTTGGCCTTTTGGAAGAACCTCCTATCGAAGGCCTCCATCAGTTCGGCGTAGGAGTTAACACTCATAGGCGGAAGGCTGTAGAACCATGCTCGGGCATTGTCAACCAGCACTTCGGGGAACACTTTGCACAAATAGATGTCGTCACTTAGCCCCTGATTCAACATGTTATACTGAAACTGCGAGAGGAAATTTTGCGGGTCGCACAGCCCGTCGTATGGCCTTACTGGTGGCACTTTGTATGTGGATGGGAGTGACGTGTACAGGATGCGGTTGGTAAAGGGGGTAGACAGCCTCCCATAAACATCGTATGTGCCACCTCGGTAATTGTCGTTATTGCGCTGATGCGGGTTGGCGTAATAGGGAGGGTTCTCCCGCCGAGGTGACGGGATGTTAGGCCGAGGTGAGTGCCGATTGTGTTCACCTCGGTGACCTTCCTCGAACCGCCTTATAGGGTCCCGCACATGTAAAATTTGAACGCTTTGGGACCCATCTCGGCGGTGAGGTTGTGTGGCCGCTTCACGTTCTCTTCCTTGGTTGTGTTCAAGTCGTTGTTCGACGAACTTCAGGAGGTTTTGCTGGTTCTCGACCAGGAACGCCTTTACCACATCGATGAGCTGCCGCTGGTAGTTGGGGAGCTCGTCCTCCTTGCTGCTATCACGGCTTTTTGAGTTTCGGTGAATTTGGTTGCCGAACTGGTCAACGGGTATATTCACGACATCCCCTTCGGGGGTCAGGCTTCGCATCGGCTCTTTTCCGGATCGTTGGGGGCGGTCTCCGGTACATGGCTGGCTTCGACCTCTTCCGCATCCCGCCGAGGAGGATTGTTAGCACCTTGTCGAGCTTGCTGGGCCTCTTTTTCCCGGTTGGCCGCGGCAGCAGCAGCGGCGTTGGATCATGTCGATTTTGTGGATTTTCCTGCCATCGTGATTGAACTTGAAAACGTTGATCGGAATTCACAAGATTAACGATTCCCACAGACGGCGCCAATGATCGATCTTGCTTTTCAAGGGTGATTTAGGCACGAAAACAGAGAATTAAAGAACACGAAAGTAAAGGAACGCAAGGAATTTACGTGGTTCGATCGAGAGATCTACGTCCACGGGGCGGAAAATATGTATGTTTTATTAGCTTTATGCGTGAGGCTTACAAGAGATTGTTCTCCCCCTCTTCATCTATTCTAAACCCCTATTTATAGATATTTTTACATAGAGTTCTACTAGGATAATAATTCTTCTCCAACTTGGACTCTTGAGCTTGATCTTCCCCTTTTGTGGATAAACACCGAGCTTCTAGATCTCTTTTAGGATTAGAGTTGTAGTTGGTGTAGGAATCGGAGTTGCCTTGTTGGAGTGTTGGGCCGAGGTGGGCTGATTTGAGTTGGGCCGAGCTGAGCAGTGTCTTTAAAGGGGCCGAGCTGAACCATTCGAGTCCAATTATATTTGGCTCGATGCTTGGGCCTAGTAGCTAGGCCAAATCCTATCATTTACAAAAATGTTATTTTCCTACAAAAGTAACCACTAATTGTCCAATGGTTTATAAAGATTATTTACTTCAAAAAGTTGTGAATTGTTCAATGAATTTGATAATAAATGTATTTTAAATTATAAATATTGTTTCATTGGTTGCTAATATATCTATGGTTGCACTATATTCTATAAACTATCTTATTTTTCTATATCTATATGCATGTTATTTGTTTACTTTTTCAATTCTATTTTTTATTGTAAAATTTTGTTGTGACAATACAAAATTTGGATAAATTTTCTGTAATCACTAATCATGACTTATTGCGTAGTTTCTCGATGTATTATTTTTTTTTCAAAGAAATATATTATAGTTTCAATTTTTTGTTTATTCTATTGCTCTCTTATACTCCATCTGTCCATGATCTTTAGACATAATTTTTTCCTCATTAATTTTAATATTTTGTAATGATGGGTTTTAAAGTAGTTTTTTTTAAATATTTTTTTTCATAAGATACTATGAGCATAGTAGTACTCTATGAAAAAAATTATTCTACAAGAATACACCTTAAAACCCATAATTACAAAGTTTTAAAATCAGCTAGAAATTCTTTTGTCTAAAAATCATAAACCCCAATTGTACTTTATTTATTTTATATACAATTATAATTATTATGTAAATATGATTTTTATAGAAATATAAAAAAATAAAATTGCACCTCGCGTATCTCCGGGTACATTGCTAGTGTATTTGGGAAAAGAAAAAATCATTGTAAAAATTTACTATACTGCTTATCCGACCCAATGCGTAGGTCCGACGCACGCAACAATTAATTAAATTCCAACACAAACAAATATGCGTAGGAAGTTGCAGCGAGAGCGAGAGAGAGATGTATCGTTCTACGAAACGAGGGTATGGCGAATACATAGCAGATCGATGGAAGGAGTACGAAGGCGTGTATCCAAACCCCACCAGGCACGAATACCAAATGATTATGCCCTTCCTCCCCAAATTTGCTTTCGAAGACGATGACTTTAACGAGGATGAAGATGAAGAATTCGTTCGTACCAAGGAAGAGTACCAATTCCCTCAGCTGCGTGCCCTCCTCATGGAATTTCTCCGACAAATCCGCGAGAGTAAGGTAACAATTAAGATGATTTTCGATTGAATATAATTGCCGTTGTTGATTACAAATTAATGATGGAATTGATTTGGGGGTTAGGGTTACGATGTGACTTTCGCCATTGATCTCTTTGGGGACCCTCCCTTTTATCCTCGCCCCACGGACGAAGGAAGGGATGCAGCCTGGTTTGCAATTGAAGAAATCAATCGCCAGATGGTAACGTCTCCATTCTTTCATCCATTATTCCAAATCCCAATTAATATTTTTTTTACTGTGAATATCATGTACTACTATGTACTAGCATGTTGACCCGTGCGTGTGACTTTTAGTATTAGGATTGATGAAATAGTTAGTTTATTATCAATAGAGCTTCCATCATAGAGTATGAATGGAATTTTGTTGTATAATCCTTCTACTATCTTAAAATTGAATGTTTAATGGGGATCTTGATATGTCATATAATCCTCGAGGTTTACTAATTTATGTTGGGTAAATAACTGGTTAGAAGATATAAATGAATTTTAAATAATCAATCCTCCATAAATAGCGTAGGAAATGCACATAAACAGCAACCAAATGGAAATGTAGGTAAAGATCTAAACGTCATAACACCAAGTAATTGACTACTTCAAACAATGCAGACACCAAAATCCTATAAAATTTTAATTCACACTCAAAAACAGCAGGGTGAAGAATCACCACACCAATGTACTTAATCCAATCAAAAAGTCATGATTGTTCCCGAACAACAGTGAAGTATTGATTGATCCCAAAAATTATTTTGTCATTAAAACTGGCATTCTAACCATTTTAAAAAGACATAATAACCACAACAAAAGAACATTTTATCAGACTACTTCAACCTAGAGATGATATTTGTCATGACATATACCTTATAATTATAATCAATGAAATCCAGTAATAGTTGTAGATTTAACCAATTTTAATATTGCAAGTATATCGAGGTACAATATAACATAGGCAAGTTACTTTTGTTTTATCCATACTAATACCATGAATGCGTAAAAAAAAATGAATAGCAAAACCAACAGATGATATGATAAGATTTCTTAAAGAACTTTGGCATTTAAAATGTCTAGAAAATTGCGCTATGGTATGCTATCATCCAGATTATATTTTTTATCCAATTAACCACAAACACGTTATATATTTTTAGATTGCAATAATTATCTCTCATTTGCTCCTATAAGAATATATATTGTTTATTATATAATATATAAATCATTTCATACCTCTCTTTGAAATCAGATATTTCATCATTCTTTTGTCCGAATATTAGCTTCGTTGCATGATAGCTATTAGTCAGTCTGATTTCACCTATATAAGATAATAATATTTTAAAAAAAAACTAATTAGTATTAGTATTAATAATTAATTTATACGTAGTGAAATGTATACTCAATATAGTCAAACTAATACCTCTACATATATTAGGCTGACAAAATCCAATGATTATTTGAATTGGTCCACCTTGTGCTTCTTCAGTAAGAAATTGATCAAGCTCCACGGCGTAGTGATCCCAAAGAGTGCAGGAGATTGTCATACCCCTAATTTCAAACATTATTAATTAACATGAGAAAGAAATGTACTCTCAGCATCCTCAAAAATAATATCCATAAAAGTTTTTGGGACTCCATTGAACTCTTTCTCTTGTAGCTTGCATCTTCATACCACCATACCTATGGCATCTGTCAAAACAAAGCAATTAAAATTTGTATGTATAATGAATTCTGATGAATTAAAGTTATATGTGTATCCTACCCAATGTGGCTGCATCATGGACACTATTCATTGATGAAATGTCAACTGAACATTTGCAAAGGGAACTGTTCATCTAACACATATGTGTGACTGTGTGTTGTCTAAAAATAAGGATTTCATATTATCGGACACAACAATAAAATCCACTAAATCATAAACTTCTTCAAGGATGCTTCTGAATTTGTTAATTGCTGCTTGTTGAATAGTTCCATGTATTTTTCTGCCCTGCAATTTCAATGCATGTAAGAAGCATGAAAATTATAAGTTTGTAATTCTGTTAACAGGAAAAATGATTTAAAAAACTTAATCATGCCATTTTTTCATGAAAAATACACTAATGACTATAAACTTTGTTGATGTCTCTGAATTCTGGAACATTGTAATTCCGTATCAAATGCACTTGCAAGGCATTTTTGCTTTTTCCTTCATGCAGTTCGTCGATGATACCAAATAGAGGCGTCATTTTAAAGGTGGTTGTGTATTGTATACTTGAGAAGAAGACATATGATTTCTATATTGATTGGGCTGGTGCTACACATATTTATAGATTTGTTTCATGATGATTCAACGGATAACATTGTATTACCAATAGAGACGTAACTTTTTGTTGATTCTGAAACGGACGAATAGAGCAAATAATAGTTAGTGGAGTGCTTTCACAATCCAATGGTTGGAATACCTTTTAATTGGTTAGCATGTGTCGATTGAATATTAAATATACTGATTACGTGTACTTTTATATATGGTTAAATAACTGTTTAAGGAATGATTTTTAATTGTACAGAAAATAACTGCACAGAAAATAACTGCCCCATGTGATTTTGTTTTAAGATAGTAGATAGATTGCTGTTCATTCTGTTGATTAAACAGCCTTCTCCTTTGCCTTCTTATATACTTATATATATTCCTCCAAAGTGAGTGTGTTTAATTCTTTTTGATGATGGTCAAGTTTCCTTTCTTCTGCAAAGTCTACCAACCTTGTTCTAGTATTGTTTGTTTTCTGAGGTCCTACCTGACGGGAAGAAAATTATTGAATGTGCAGTCCACTTGTATTCTTATATGCTAATGCTGGCAAACTTAGGCTGCGTTTGGTAATCATCTCAAGATGAAGAATGATGATTCATCTCAAGATGACTCATATGAATAGTGTCAAGATGAATCATTCATCTCACCATTTGGTAGCAAAAAATTCAGACCCGGATGATATCATATTGTGTTTGGTACAAATTGCAAAACTCTAGATTAAAATTTAAATTGACTATTTTACCCTTATTAAATACCCCTACCGATTTCACTTTTTATCGTTGAGATTAAATAGTACCTTTTATTATTTATTATTTATTACTCTGTATTATTATTATTATTATTATTATTATTATTATTATTATATTGTTGAGTTATTATTTTTATTATTCTTGTTATTATTATAATTATTACTATTATTGTTATTATTTATTATTATTATTATTATTATTATATTTATTATTATTATTATTATATTGTTGAGTTATTATTTTTATTATTCTTGATATTATTATAATTATTACTATTATTGTTCTTATTTATTATTATTATTATTATATTTATTATTATTATTATTATTATTATTATTACTATTATTGTTATTATATATTTATTATTATTATTATTATTATTTTATTACATTATTATTATTATTTATTATATTATTATTATTATTATTATTATTATTTGAAATCGTATAAATACATAAGGGTAAAATGGTAAGAGAGAGAAAGTATTGTGTTACTGTTTTAATGAGTTCACCTCATCCGACCAAAAACGTGAGATGACTAAACAAGGCGGAACAGTGAAATATCAACGGGCTTTGTATTCATCTCAGGCCCTCCAGTTTATTTTAGTTGGTTACCAAACAGTGAGATGAACCAAGATGATCTCTCTCATTTTGGTTCATCTTGGTTCATCTTCTTTACCAAACACACCCTTAGTTTCTGTTGTTGGAGTATTCTCTGTAATCTAGTACAGTAGTTGATGAATGTTTATTTTTCATGAACAGATGCCGAGTGGCAAGGCCTACAAGCTCCTGAGTTTGGACAAGTATGTTAATGCCAACATTCGCACGCATCTTTTAACGATTAGAGCTAAGGAAATCGATGCCAATGCCATGGAAATTGATGACGATGATGATGATGAACTCGATGCCAATGACGACAATGCTGAGAAAATTATTCAAGCAATGGTGTTTGAACCATTGCCAGAGCCTTTTGAACTTGTTGAGTGGAAATTTAAGCCAGGTTCCATTGCATAACTTGAAAGACTGGAAGTTTAAACTAGACCCCCTTTTTTTTTGTACCCAGACTTCATCATGTAGAGTGGAAGTTCTAACCTTGAAATCTATGCTTTTTGCAAATCTCTTCTAGTATGACGCATTCAATATTTTCTTACCTTGTTAATTTGATAAATCTTTTGTTAGTTGTAATTGGAAAAAAAAAAAAAAAAAAAAAAAAGAAGCAAATCTTACAAACATGTGAAAATAATCTGTATCTAGCCTTGCTTTGGTGCCCATCTCCTTATAGTGGATATTGTTTGTTACATAATTTAGTTCATTTCAAATTTTGATGGATTCAACATACCCTCGAGAAGCATAGGGATAAAATTGAAAGGTGGGGCTGAGGGTCAGCAGAAGCTGGCTGGTTTGCAAGGAGTCTTCAAGTAATTTAGCACAACAGAATATAAGAATAGTCCCAACTGAGAACCGGCTCTCCCAATAGTGGTGGGTCCCATGAGTAGAGAGGCCCTCTCCAAAATCACCCCACTTGTGGGTAGGGGGGAGCAATCGGATGGTTCGGGTCAAAACCGATCTGAAATTATAAAATCGATTAAATTATGGTTCTAAAAAATATAACCGATCCAAACCAAATTATCTTAAGAACCGATCCGAACCAAACCAAAAATTTCGGTTCGGTTTCGGTTTCGATTTGGTTCAAGCATGTATATCAAAACAAGTCAAAACATCCGTTAAATACTTCAACAAAATTCAAATTACTTAAATATCCAACAACAACTCAACAAGTAGGGTATGAGATTTGTGAGATTTGACGGATTGAGATTGAATATAACTAAATTTTAATAAAATAATATATTATATAAATATTAAATATTTTATAATATTAATATAAGTTCAGTTCAGATGAAACCGAAAACCAAAGCTTGAAAATCAATCCAAACCGAAAATAGTTCGGTTTTCCTTTTTAAAAACCGATCCGAACCAATATATAAAAAAACCGATCTGAACCATCCGATTTACAATGGTTCGGTCTGGTTTTTGGATCTGGTTTGGTTTTGCTCTCCCCTACTTGTGGGGCTCTCTTTAAAATCGAGAGCCGTCTGTCTCTATTTTTTATTACTATTATTTTATTTTATATTTTAATAAAAGATCTAAGATATAGTAAATTAAATTTTATTTGCCATTAAACTTAAAATAAAAGTTCCTCCCTTTGTCCCATTCTACGTGTCTACATCATAAAAAATACACAAAAATTAATATTTTAACTTTTAACCATAAATTAGAAATAAAAACTAGGATGTTGAACCTCAACGTGCCAAAATTTCTTGACCAAGTCACTTTCTAATCGGGCGTGACCTCTCGTATCATATAACTCTGATGTTCATTTAAGATAATTCTGATATAATTGAATGGCACCTCGAGTAACCGCCAGAATATTAGTACTATCTACCATGCACTGCTCGAAACGTCGTCTTCATCACTCCAATCTAGCACGGGTTCCTCTTCATCTTTGATTACCATGCGTCTTGTTTAACTTTGATCCTTTTGAACATACATTTATATTTATTAGAATTTACGTATTATTATTTCAAAATACGTATTCTTGTAATTTCCGGTGCATGTACGTTGATATCTCCGTTCTCTGGTACAAGAAGTTCTCAATAATCATAGTCATTTTAGTTAAATACGTATGTCATATTAATGAATTGAAGACCTTCAAATAAATCTCAAGTATCCTCGCTCAATTTCATTACTTTCCTCAATAAGTTATATATTTTCCGATTGGCATGGCTAGTTTTAGGCACGACCTTGTTTATGCATTCGATTATTGGTTCCAAAATGAGTGAGAATATGTGTAGATGGAGTGAATACACGTGTCTTGATTGATGCCATTTTTTTTTTCAAAACTTGTCTGAAAATCAATACCGTCTGATGAAAAGTAAACAAGTCAAGACAATAATAATGGTGGACTGGCTGGCTAGGGAGAGTCCATCTGACTGACCGGCAATCTCTCTGATGGCCTCCTCCTAGTTATCTGGTGACAACAAAAGTGTGAGACCAGTTTAGACTCGTTTGTTTATCTGAAAACTTATTTTTCTTAAACAAATACGTGAGCATATGCTTGTGTGTCAGGTTAATGCATGAGACTTTGACTTCATGTTAGTTGCTCTAATACTTATAATTTTTATATTATTTTCAAATATGCATTTGTATGATGTCAGTTGCTCCAATACTTAAAAATGTTAGGTTGTTTTCAAATATGCATTTGTATGATGTCAGTTAAACTAACATAATTAATGAACATTGACATACAATATTTTTATAGTGGTTCGAACCAACTATCTTACATTTACTCTACCTCAAATAAGGTGTATACCCTTATTCGACATTTTTGTTTTATACTTCCAAGAGGAAATGATCTAGAACTCACAACTTGAGAACTTGGATCCTTTAGGATTACAACGGACTTCCGAGCCGCATATCCTTGGGTTTATAGCACCCAAGAGGCAAGAGCATAATCTTAATTTAGCAGCCAAGAGCATATCCTTCACTCGCTAGGCAATCCTCACTTTCAAACTTGACCGACATCACTTCTCAATCTCTATTTGGGGTTGGTTGGTTTAGGGGTGTGCTTTCCAATTATGTAAAATCATTCACATTGAATGCAATACAAAAGATATAATTTCTCTTATGGACTATAAATACATGAAGTTGAGCCTAAGAAAAACATCTATCTATATATATAATAGCTAAATAAAGGTCGATCAACCATGATTTTTCTTGATTATTTTGCTAAATTCTCATAATTTTGGCTAATTAATCAATATTTTAATATGATTAATATGTTAGTGTATAGAGAATGGACTGTACACCAGGCCCAAATTTTTTGGCCCACGTTATTAGGCCCAGTCGATCCTAAAGAGATTAGGGTTAGGGCTCGGTTATTAGCTTTAAATAACCACTTTCTCATTGTCATCGATCATCCGAAATATAGTGCAATCCCTGGCTTGGCAATGCCCCCAGACGTAGTCATTCGTGACGAACCGGGTAAACAAATCCATGTGTGTGTTTTCTTGCTTTCGTATCAATTGCGTGTGTTTATTTCATAAAAAACTGGTATCTAGAACATTAGGTTCGGTGGGATAGATACGATGGCTGAGGAGAAAATACCGTTGGAGAAATTCGATGGTACGGGTTTCGGGTTTTGGAAGCTGCAGATCGAAGATTACCTGTATGGTAAAGATCTGTATCAACCTCTGGAAGAAAAGCCAGAGGAGATGAAGGACGCCGAATGGAAGCTGCTAGACAGAAAGACGATGAGCGTGGTCTGTTTGTCGTTGTCCAGAAAAATCGCCCTTTCATACAACCAAAGCCAAGACGACGAAGTAGATGCTGAAAATATTGTCGGATATGTACGAGAAGCCATCAGCAGCGAACAAGGTTCATCTAATGAGACGTCTTTTCAACCTAAAGATGTTAGAAGGCACAGCAGTAGCAGATCATCTCAACGAGTTCAATTCAATAACGACTCAATTGAGCGCGGTTGAGATCAAGTTCGACGATGAAGTTCAAGCCCTAATTTTGTTATCTTCTCTACCAGAAAGCTGGAGCTGAACATTTACAGCAGCAAGTGCTTTGGCAGGAAAGGAGAAGTTGAAGTTTGATGAAGTCAGAAACCTGGTTATGAGAAAAGAAATTCGTATGAGGGAATCGGGTGTTTCTTCAGGATCAGCTTTGAATACAGAGAACAGGGGCAGGACGAACTCAAGGTCAAAGCAAAACCGGGGCAGATCGAGATCAAAATCAAAAGGCAAGAGCCAAGGAAAGAAGGATAGGAGCTCGATCCAATATTAGAATTGCGATGAGTACGGGCATTTCAAGGGCCAATGTGAGGAACCGATCAGAGACAAGAAGGATCAAAAGGAGAAGAAATCTACAAATGCAACTACTAAAGCTACAAGAGATCTCCTGATCCTGAGTGTGAGCAGTCCTTTGGAGTCGTGGGTTCTGGATTCTGGAGCCTCGTTTCATTCAAGTAGTAGCGCTGAAGTAATGGAACATTATACTTTTGGCGATTTTGGAGAGGTATACCTTGCTGACGATGAGCCTCTTCAGATCGTGGGAAAAGGAGACATAAAGATCACCACACCAAACAGAACTGTGTTGAAGTTGAACGGTACCAGACACATACCTGGTTTGAAAAGAAATTTGCTTTCAATTGGGTAGCTCGATGATGAGGGTTACGTTGTAACATTCGGCTGCAGAAATTGGAAGATGATGAAGGGAGCTATGTTGGTTGCCAGAGGAAAGAAAGAGGGTACATTGTATGTTACAATGAACTCGAAGGATAGCATTGATGTTGTTGCTGCAGCTAACAATGCAGATTTGTGGCACTGTCATCTCGGCCACATGAGTAAGAATGGGATGAAGGAGCTGTGCTCGAAGGGAAAGTTGCCCGGCCTGAAAACAGTTGAAGTTGGCTTATGCGAGGGTTGCATATTCGGGAAGCAGAAGAGAGTAAGTTTCTCGAAGGGTGGCAGAGCTTTGAAACCACAGAAGTTGGAGTTAGTTCACACCGACCTTTGGGGGCCAGCAGAAGTGAAGTCCCTTGGTGGATCCGCTTACTATATCACTTTCATCGACGACTCTATAAGGAAGGTATGTTTTTATTTTCTTAAGAATAAATCTGATGCTTTTGATGCTTTCAGGAGGTGGAAAGCCCTTGTAGAAACTGAGACAGGTCTGAAGTTGAAGTGTTTGCGGTCCGATAATGGAGGGGAATATGAACTGCAAGAGTTCAAGAGATATTGTACTGAAAACGGGATTCGTATGGAGAAGACTACGAAAGGAACTCCCCAGCATAATGGAGTGGCAAAACGTATGAACAGAACATTGAATGAGCGTGCCAGGTGCATGAGGGTGAAGAGTGGCTTGCCAAAGACATTTTGGGCGGATGCAGTCAATACTGCAGCATTCCTCATCAACCGAAGTCCAGTTAGAGAATGGCCTACCCGAGGAAAGGTGGACGGGTAAAGAGGTAAATCTATCTTACCTATATGCATTTGGATGTGTTGCTTATATTCATATTGATTCTGTTGATCGGAGCAAGTTGGATGCAAAATCTGTTAAATGTACATTTGTTGGATATGGTGGTGATGATTTTAGATATAGATTCTGGGATGAGAAGAATCGAAAGATATTTCATAGTCGAGATGTCATATTCAATGAACATGTTTTGTACAAGGACAGGTTGAGTCATCAAGGTGCTATTGGAGATGGTGTTCAAGTTGTTGAAATGGACATCTCAAACTCGGGTGGGAGCAGTGGAGCTCAGAATGAAGAAGGAGAGGTTCATAGGGAACCGAGTACTCCACCACCACAGCCGAGAGAGCCTCGGAATCGTAGGCCACCTAATAGGTATTCGCCATCCAATTATTATCTCCTATTGACTGACGGTGGTGAGCCTAAGAACTATGCAGAGGCAACACAGGTGGCAGACAAGTGCAAGTGGAAACTTGCAAAGGAGATGCAATCTCTATTATCCAATGAGACTTAGGACCTAGTTGAGCTCCCAAAGTGGAAGAAGGCTTTACACAGTAAGTGGGTCTACCGAATCAAGCAAGAGGCAAATGGTAGCAGGTGCTACAAGGCCAGATTGGTTGTGAAAGGATTTGAGCAGCGCTACGGCATTGATTATACTGATGTATTCACTCCTGTTGTGAAGTTGTCTACAATTCGAGTGGTGCTGAGCATGGTGGCTGCAGAAAGGTTGCTGTTACATCAGATGGATGTGAAGACAACCTTCCTTCATGGCGACTTGGAGGAAGATTTATACATGACACAGCCAAAGGGGTATGAATCGGAAGGCAAAGAAGAGCTCGTGTGTAAGCTGAAGAGGAGCTTGTATGGGTTGAAACAAGTACCGAAGCAGTGGTACAAGAAATTTGACAGTTTCATGCTTGAAATCAACTATGTTAGATGCCACGGCGACCACTATTGTTACTACAAAAGGTTCGACAACAATTATCTCATCTTGCTGCTATATGTTGATGATATGTTGATTGCAGGAGCAAGTGCAACAGAGATGGATAAGTTGAAGAAGCAGTTATCAGAACGATTCTCCATGAAGGATCTTGGAGAGACTAAGCAGATTTTGGGTATGCGAATCGAGCGAGATACGGCGGCAGACAAGTTGTATCTTTCACAAGCCGAATACATTTAGAAGGTCTTGGAAAGATTCAGGATGCAGGATGCGAAGCCAGTGAATGTCCCATTGAGTAGTCACTTCAAGCTAAGCAAGAGAGATTCACCAAGCAGTAAGGAGGAGCGTGCTCAAATGCAGAATGTCCCTTATGCTTCAGCAATTGGTAGTATAATGTATGCAATGGTGTGTACTAGACCAGATATTGCGCATGCGGTGGGAGTAGTGAGCCGGTTTCAGAGTGATCCGGGAAAACAACATTGGGAGGCAGTTAAGTGGATCTTACAGTATTTGCGAGGTACCACTGGTAAAGCTTTGTGCTTTGATGGGAAAAATGTTGAGCTGGCAGGTTATGTTGATGCAGACTTAGCATCAAATGATCTTGATGGAAGAAGAAGTACCGCGGGATATGTATTTACATATAGAGGTACAACAGTGTCATGGCGCTCCAAGCTACAGAAGTGCACTGCCATGTCTACGACTGAAGCTGAGTATGTTGCAGCGACAATGGCGAGTAAAGAGATGGTGTGGTTGCAGAATTTGTTGGTGAATTAGGGAAGGAGCATAGAAATAGCACCCTCTATTGTGACAGTCAGAGTGCTATTTTCTTAGCAAATAATCCAGCATTTCATTCAAGAACAAAACATATCGAGCTAAAATACCACTACATTCGCTATCTTGTGGAAAGGAAGATCTTGCAGTTGGAGAAGACCTTTGGAAGTAAGAACCCAGCCGACATGTTAACTAAGGTTGTAACCTTAGAGAAGTTGAAGCTTTGCATAGCTTCAACGAGCCTTGGAACTTGAAGATGAAGGCTAGGCGCTGCCGCGCAGAAACGGGGAAGAAGTGAAGAAGAGATGGTTACGGGAGAAGTCAGTCTCTAGGTGGGAGATTGTTAGTGTATAGAGAATGGACTGTACACTAGGCCCAAATTTTTTGGCCCACATTATTAGGCCCAGTCGATCCTAAAGAGATTAGGGTTAGGGCTCGGTTATTGGCTTTAAATAGCCGCTTTCTCATTGTAATCGATCATCCAAAATATAGTGCAATCCCTAGCTTGGCAGCACCCCCAGACGTAGTCATTCGTGACGAACTGAGTAAACAAATTCCTGTGTGTGTTTTCTTGCTTTCGTATCAATTGCGTGTGTTTATTTCATAACATAATATGTATCTTTAATTTGATATATATCTTTAATTATTTCATAGTAATATATCTTTAATTAATTCATAAAATTTCAATTATTTAAAAATAATATTTTTTTATGTACAAACTCGTGATACAACTATACAAGTTAATAATTTAATCATCATGAGAATATTAATTAGACACATACATCTAATTTGAAGATATGCACGAATTCATAGGATTAGACACATCACATAATAATCTATGTCACATATATTTTTAAGCATTGACATGAAACAATTATTGGAATAATATAATATACAAATTTTGGAGTATTTAATATAATAATCAAAATTTACGATATAAATTATTGGATGAATATAATTATGGTAAGTATATTAGAATTCGAAAATAATAAGGACTTCCATCCCAAAATTTATCTTTTATCGGTGTAATTTCAATATTAATGTACATAACTCAACATTAATTGGCATAATTCATAATAATTTTTCAATAATAAACATCACTTCGGATTAAAAAAAAAAAAGTATCACTTGATGTATATCTTTGTGGATTATGTGAGCCATTTTACAATACTTTTTATTTGGATTTTTTTCTTCTACCTCAAAAAAAAAAAAAAAATGAACTACAACAATATACAAAAATATAAACATAATAGAGGCAAAAAAAAAAAAAACAAAAAAAAAAACATTTAGACATTGTAAAATCAATTTTAGGTATGTAATATAAAAAACACAAAAACTACCCAATTTTTTGAATATGGCACTAAAATGCACTTACTTTTGAGCGCATGGTCACTCTCTCCCCCTTCCCTCTCTTCTAGGGTTGGTAAAGTAGCAGCCCGACCCGACCTGGCCCGGCCCGAAAATTTTAATCCAGTTTTAGTTTTTTTTTTTTTTAAATATTTCGAAATGTGCAATTTCGCAGTACGTTTATGTTCATTTAGTACTGTTTACCCGGTAAGTGGTAAACAAATAATGTCAATTTGTAACTACATTACACAGTACGTTTATGTTCTTTTAGTATTGTTTACCGGTAAGTGGTAAGTGGTTACGCAGTACGTTTATGTTCTTTTAGTACTGTTTACCGGCTGGTCGGGCCGGGTCGGGCGAGCCGGGGCAGAGCGGGCCGGGGGTTCGGGTCGGGCCGGCCGGGTCGGGCTGAGCTGCTACTTTACCAGCCCTAGGGGAGAGGGAATGACATTTTTGTCCTCCAAAATAAAATTTGAGTATTTTTTGTGTAAATTATATTCTAAAAAGCTAAAATTGATTTTACAAAGTCAAATTGGGTAAAAAGGTATATTATCTCAACATAATATATATAAATACATCACGATTTATGTCTTATATTTTCATTCACACCAATAGTATTATTAAAGAAAATCCATAGACTTAGATAGATTCTATGATTTCTATCTATAATTTAATTTTTTTGAAGTTAAGTTTAACTTTAAATGAATATAACTATGCGAAAAAATCTTACATCTCACTAACATATTTTTTTCGACAAAGAATTGTCAACTTTCCTCAATAATCATTTAAATGACGGGCGGCTTGACATTCTATCCTTCAATTATCGAACGACGGGCGACTTTACATTGAAATGAATATGACCACGCAAAAGAATCCGACCTCTTATTGACCATTTTTTTTCGAGCACTAGGAAACTTAATATTTGTAAAATTTTCTTATAACAAATACTCCCTCGCATTTTCTTCAGAGTTGTTACATAACTTTTTGGCACGTGTTTTCCAAGCGTCTTGATGATAGGTTTTAAAATAATTTTTTGAAATATTTTTTCTTTTACGGGATACTACACTGATGGAGTCATTTCAGTTTTATCCCAATTAAATATTTAAAAAACTTCTGGTTAACGGGAAAATTATACGATTACGACTTATAGTTTGTTAGTTGAGTAGGGACGAGCGTATGAGAAGATGACTTTATCGATAGGAAAATTCATAAATCAATATTTAAAAGAGTAAGTGGAATACTTGAATTAAAAACCTGTAAAACTATGTGAGAATTGTCAACTTTCTTCAATAATTATCTAAATGATGGACGGAGTGACATTCTATTCTTCAATTATCTAATGACGGGCGACTTTACATTGAAATAAATATAACCATGCGAAAGAATCCGACCTCTCATTGACCAAATTTTTTTCGAGAATAGGAAACTTAATATAAAAAAATCAACTACAATTGAAAATATGTTATCAACGTCAATTTATTTCTATATTACAACGTACAATTGACGGCTTATCATTCAAAATGAATATAACTACATGAGAATTGGGATCTCACCTAATTTATTTTCTAATACCATGATCAACGAACTACTTGACATTCAAAACGAGTAAAACTAATCGAGAAATGCCACACCTCATAAAACTTTTTCTTTTTATTTTTTTTCCGAATTCAATTTAATGTTATTTTTTTCCAATAGATCTTAACAATACTATAATCTTAAAATAAATACTTCTATTATTATTTTTCACGAAAAAGTGATCCCCGTCGAATTTCGACGGATACTAAACTAGTATGGTTTTTATAATATTGCGAAAGTCGAGTATTTATACATCAAAATTGTTTTTGTAATTCTTATGAAAAATTATACAAGCATATCTATTGAATACACTGTGGAATGGATATCATCAAGAACATATATGTTTGATCACAAGAGCTGGCTATTTAACACATCTTGTGTGAGATTTCATCATAACAATTGTGGCAAATGTCAATTTAATCCGAAATCGACGAGTCAAACTAAATACAGTAGTTTGAAAAGTAAATGTAGATAACTGAAAGTTTTCTCTCTTTTATTTTTTATTTTTTTATAGTTGTTAAACTTTCTTAATTAATTTGTTTATTAATTTGATTAAAATGTATCGTTTTGATTTTTTTATCTGAATAATGTAGTTATCACTTTCATTTTGTCTTTTTATCCCAGTACTCGATGAATAACTTTATGACATGAATACTGAAATAAAGGTTATAATGAAATTGCTAGTTAATTTTTTAACTTTTACGAAGTTATTTGTTAATTCTTATATATTATAATGTTCATTTTGTGTATAATATTATGTTACGATGCGTCATTAACTTAAAAATATGATACTCCTACAAAGTAATTTTTTTCAAACACTTCTCGGTAGAGGTGAGCATGGCTCGGTTCAGTTACCGAACCGAACCGAGTAATTAAAATCAAAATAACCAAAATTTTCATAATTAAAAACCAAAACCGAACCAAATATTGAGTAAATCAAATTTAACCGAATTATATTTGTTCGGGGTTATGATAAAATACCGAAAAAAAATCAAAATTTAAAAATGTCATTCAAGCTTTACAGTATTTTTTTATACATACTCCGTATATACCAAAAATATCTTCTAGAGTTTGATAACTAAACAAGTCTATAACCTAAAAACCAGTTCAAAAACATTAAAATTGTCCAAAAAAATAGCTATTTATATACATAGTATATATATATATATATATATATATATATATATATATGCGTGTGTGTGTATGTGCGCGCGCGTGTGTATCATATTTTAATATTATTTATAATAATTTGGTTCGGTTTTCGATTTTTGAAACCGAATTGAATACCTGAATGATTACGAAATCAAAATCGATACCAAACTGAAAACCAAAATAATTGAACCGTATTAAAATTTTGATTCGGTTGGGCTCAATTTTTGATTTTTATTGAGTATTGTTTACCCTACTTCTTGGCCACTAGGCCAAAGATCGAAAATTAAGAATTAAGATTTGAATATTTTAGGTCGAACCAAAAATAATTGGAGCCCAATAAAATCTATTGTGCATACTAGTATGATAGTGGATCCTGTCTTCCCTCCTAAAATTTTCAATTAATGCAAAATTATTTTAATTTTGTTTTATTATTCACTTCCTAATACTAAAATTAATGTTTCCACATTTTTCAATATCTCCATTGAACATAATTTAGGTGTATTCAAATTCAAAAACATACTACGAAATTTGCCAAATTCATATAATTGTGACCTATATATGGTTCTTATTTACAACTTTCGTTTTTCAAAGTATAGTATGTTCCTTTTTTTTTTATTCCCTACACTTGCTACTTTTCTTTAATTTTATTTATTTATTTATTTTCTCATTTTCAAACATTGATTTTATTACTTATTACTACACATGCATTAGATAATAGCGCTTCAATCTTTACCATCATCATTTGTTATATTTTTTTTTCTTTTCAAAAAATTATTTTAAAATCCATCATCAAGACGCGTAAAAACACGTGCAAAAAAAATGGTCAAGTATCTTTCACTTGCTATCATAATACTATTTTATATTGTTACAACACATAAAAGAAAGATGGTAAGTATTAAAATAAAATTTAAAAATAAAAAAAAATAAAAAATAAAAATAAAAAATAAAAACAACAAAGAGAATCAGGACAAAAACATATATTTGCAACGATTTGACTTAAAACTCCATTAATATTCAAGACAATTTCACTCCAAGTATATTGTCTAACTTTAATTCTCTCCATAGTGAAATGTCTTGGATTCGATATGTAGGTTTATTTGGTTTGTAACGATTTGATATTTGCTAAGTTGGTTTGAATTGTAAGTAATGAAGAAGAAATGAATTGTAATATTTTATTTATGCATGTTTATTTTTTATTTTTTCACATGCACAATTGATACAACGATTGAAAGTGCATTTAGGTAACTCAATTAATATTTTTAGGATTCCTATAAAATTAGGATTATCATGTTCATCTATACTTGAATGTACAATTAAATAATGTATAAAAATGAGCTATAAATCTACATGTGCATAAAAAATGTGTAGATATAATACACAAATGTACACAATATACGAGTGTAGAAGATTTTATAAAATAAAAATAAAATTAAAACACTTAAATATCTTTTAATTAAATCTTAATCATGCTATATAGGTGTGTACAATGGTTTATACTATACGACTCCATTTACTTTTGATGTAAAAGGAGGTATAAAAAAGTATTAAAGTTATTTACTACTACTTTCTAACACGTTTACTTTGATTTATAAAAAATTCGGTCAGGCTGTATGAAAATTCGGGCAGCCCTTGGTATATACCATGTTATAATATTATACTCCATTTGTCCGTCGAAATATCTTTATTTTCTTATTATATTACTCACACATATTCAAAAGGGACGGCCATTTCAGCGGGACCGAGGGAGCACTACTTAAGAAATGGGTGTGATAATTTTAGTACCTCCTTTTACCACTTTGGTAAAAAGAGTTTTTTGCCCCCACATATTATTTTCTCATAAAAAAGTAAGGGCGATTTAGACATTTCATCATATAATAATAATAATAATAATAATAATAATAATAATAATAATAATAATAATAAGTTGGGTAGGGAGGTCATTTTATATAAGTCTTAAAATGTGATATAAGTATAAAAATACCATCGTAAAGGATATTGTGGGATATCGGGCAACCCGAGATTTTAAACCACTTAACCGTTTTTTTTATAAATCAAAGTAAACAAAGGTATAAAGTGGGATAAAAAAAAATTATATTCATATATACTCCTCTTTACGGTCTTATATCTTATATATAATTCCACAGCGGATTCCGAATACCACAACGATTCACGCGCTTATGTGGCGTCTCCTATGGCCTTCATTCTTATTTATCTAAAATCTATATATTTATATACACTAATTATTATTTATATATTTTATCAATATTATATATATATTCAAATTTAAAAATTTAATTATGAGAATGGGAGGATTTGAACTCATGATTTCCTAAATAATAGTCTATATCTTATACCACTACACCACGTCACTATTTAATATTACTTAAGACATACAATATATTATACATTCCGTTTCGGATTCGGAGCACCACAACCATGTGTCTACGTGGCGTCTCTTACATTCTCCATTAGTTATTTATCTAAAATCTATATATTTATACAAATTAATTTTTATAAACTATTTTTTTATTTCCATGTTTATCTTATATTTAATTAATAGAATTTCAAATATATAGAATTACGATAAGAATATGTGCATTGATATATTTGTAGGTTTATAAGATAACCATTAAGCTATTTATGAATTCGTAGTGTTAGTGTCCACAAATCAATTCATAGTTGTTAAGATAACAATAAATAAAATTTCAAACTATTGATTTAATTGTGTTTATGGGTAAGTAGTTGCTAGCGAGCTCATTGTGCCACCGTAGCGTAACGGGCTTCCACCCCCGTGGACTCGGGGAGATACATAAAATATTTTGGCTATAGACCAATAAATTTTTGAAAATTTATTAAACGGTTCGACCTTAGTTCGACTGATTCAACTACTCGAACCATGTAGATGTGGCCAAATGCGAGTTCGGGTACGAAACCGTACCCGTACCCGGCGGGTATGGTTCCACATAACTGGACTCGTACCCTAACCGCTGTATAGATGGGTGCGGATATAAGTACGAGTACAACCCGGTGGTTCCAATGGGTTTTACAATTATTATTTTTAATATTAAAAAATTATTTTAAATTCGATTAGTTGTACCTCGAATTATTTGAAATAAAAAATATTATTTTATTGCAAATAATCCAACAATGTAAACCAAAACCAGACCTCTAAATACTGAATTAGTGGATGTCAAATTATTTAAAAATTTAATCTCGAATGGCTGAGCACCATTAAAACAAATTTGGTGAAAAATTAATGGAAAAAATGCTAAAGCAGGCTAAAAAGTGCATGTCTAATTAAAATAAATATTAAAAAAATATTTTTAGATGAAATATATATCGAAATGGCGGGTATGCGGGTCGGCATGTATAAGAACCAACGGGTCGGGGGTCCAACTTTCAATACCTGTACCCGAACCGCCGCCTTCGGCAGGTACGGTTCTGAACCCAAACCGGCGAGTATGGGTACGAGTATAAATTTTCTTGGTACGAGTATAAATTTTCTTGCAGATCGACGGGTGGTACAATTATTTTGGCCATCTCTAGAACCATCTCCCAAAAAATGTTCCGTGAGGAATATTTTTGCTCCGAAGTAGCAACATTAAGGGTGTTTTTGCTACTTTTCCAAAAAAAAAAAATAGAAAGAAGAGAAAAAGAAAGTAGAATATTTTGAGCTAAGAATATTTTCAGTACCAGTTAATCAAGTTAAACTGTTTTTGAATTATAATATTTTTAAATTTAAGACACTTGACGACATATTAGACACAAAATCAGCTTCGTTTCAACAATTTTCAAGCCATCCTTATCGGATTGGGGCTATTTTTTATTCGGGTTGATTACGCTAAATCATTTTTCAGTTAAAAAATATTTTGGCTCTAACACTATTTCGGTATGAGGTGGCCTGTTGGCCAATAAATTTTTGATTTTTTTGGCTTTGACCTTTTTTCGATTTTGAGTTGCCTGTTGGCCTACGACCTCCATTCTTATTTATTTAAAATCTATATATTTATACATATTAATTATTATTTTGGTTCATTTCTTTCTCATCTTTATTTTATTATTAAGTTCATTCCGTTCTTGCTAAATCTATACAATATATAAAAGTGGAATAGTTGACAAAATTTACTGATCGATCTTGCTTTTTAAGGGTGATTTAGGCATGAAAACAGAGAATTAAAGAACACGAAAGTAAAGGAACACAAGGGATTTACGTGGTTCGATCGAGAGATCTACGTCCACGGGGTGCAAAGTATGTATGCTAAAAGCTTTATGCGTGAGGCTTACAAGAGATTGCTCTCCCCCTCTTCATCTATTCTAAACCCCTATTTATAGATATTTTTACATAGAGTTCTACTAGGATAATAATTCTTCTCCAACTTGGACTCTTGAGCTTGATCTCCTCCTTTTGTGGATAAACACCGAGCTTCTAGATCTCCTTTAGGATTAGAGTTGTAGTTGGTGTAGGAATCGGAGTTGCCTTGTTGGAGTGTTGGGCCGAGGTAGGCTGATCTGAGTTGGGCCGAGCTGAGCAGTGTCTTTAAAGGGGCCGAGCTGAACCATTCGAGTCCAATTATATTGGGCTCGATGCTTGGGCCTAGTAGCTAGGCCACATCCTATCACATCCCCCCCCCCCCCCAAAAAAAAAGATGTAGAAGGGAGGTGTGATGTGGGGCAGAACAGTGAAGTGGGTGAGTGTAAAATGGTATTACCCCCGTCGAATTTGAGAAGTCAACGAAGCCGAATGACTTTCCTCCTCGTGAAGACGAGGTTGGTCTTGAAATTACATTGCGATGAAGTCGAAATGCATGCCGCCTCGTTAAGACGAGGTCGGTCTTGGTTGGAAGAGCGAAGCCGAACACAGAGCGACGGTTGGAGTCCCGAGTTAGTGGGACACGTGTCGCGCTGTGGTGGTGGTGGCGGAATTTTTTGAATAAAACTTCCGCTGTACGCCATTTTCCCTCACTTTGCCCTAATTTCTGAAATTGAGAGGGAGAGAAACTTATCATGGTCTTCTGCATTATCGCCGTTCTGCCACTTGATTTCACACAGTTTTCAACCGGACATTCCTTCATTGGCCACCGTCATTCGCTGTCGACAAGTAAGTTATTCGACTATGTCTGCGAATTCCTCTCCTAGTTCGAGTGAAAATAGGCCTTTAGGGTTTTTCGACTCGCCGCCGGTGACTTCCAGTCGGGGCGGGGATGTGGAAGTAGATATTTTTTCTGTAAAGTCTTCTTGTCCGGTTAGGCGTAGGGTAGTTTTTTCGCCGCCGTTGAAGTCGGAGGATAGGGCTTTGAAATTTCCGTTGGTCCTTAAGGGCCCAGAGATTCTTATGTTAGCCCAAAATTATTTATTTCCTGATTATGTTGAATGGATGGTTCCTCGGGCTGAGGACAGGGCGTCTGAGCCCCCTCATGGCTTTGTCACTATTTACGAGGACTATTTGCACCACGGTCTTCGTCTTCCATTGCATTCTGTATTTGCCGGGCTTCTAAGAAAGTTCGAGCTTCCTTTAGGTCAACTTTTTCCGAACTCTTTTCGCCAATTGTGCGCTCTCGGTGTGATGGCGAAGCGACACGGGTATGACCTTAGTGTAGATATGATTCTTAGGTTCTTTCAGCTGAGGCCGTCCGGTGGTTGGTTTTATCTTTCACCTCGTCTTGGTTTCAAGGTTGAGACGAAGTCGAAAATTACGAACTGGCAGTCGAAGTTTTTCTTCTGCCGGTTCGGTGAAGTTCCCAAGTTCATATGGAAGGTGGGAAAGTTAGGGAAACAAAAGACGGATTTGTCTTTTAGTAAGCTGGAAGGGAAACTCAATGCCCACATCGAGGAAGTGTTTTCCGAGGCCGACCTGGCTCTTGCGGGACTGAGCCCTTATGATCCTGCTTTGATGGAAGAGCCGGTGAAGGGTGAGGTTGCGTTTCCTTTTTTATTGTGTACTTGATACGTACATCATTTGACTAGTCTTGTTTCTTTTGCAGTGAAGCTAGTAAAAGACAGGAAGAGGCCGAGGTCCGAGGATCTTGTAGTGTTGGAGAAGGGGGGTTCCGAAGCGTCCTCAGAACGAACTGCGAGTGTACCGGGATCATCTCCACTGAGGTCGCCCTCTCCGGAATTGTTAGTTCGTCGGGCGAAGGTGCCGAAGCTGAACAAGAAAGCATCAACAACTGGCGACAAGACTCTAACCTTAGGTCAGTCCTCGGTTGGTGCGGGTTTCCCGGTGGTGGAGCTGGAAGAACAACGCCGGGTTTATCCCGAGGTAAGAAGTTTGACCTTCTCTGTGTTAGGTTTATGTTATTCGTGCAATGATGTTGTTCGCCATCTGCAGGATGCCGACCTGGTGAACGCGAGCTTCCACAACTGGGTGGACGGGATGGTGAAAGGCGCGTCCACCCTCACTGGCTTCCTGAATGACGGGATCTCGAAGTACAACGAGATTAACCGTGTCCGGCGTCAGCTGGAAGAAGAGAAGGCCAGCCTAACTAGCAACCTTGCCGCTGCCGTCCTAGAGGCCAAGGAGGCCAAAAAGAAGGAGGACGACGCTGTTTGCTGCAGTTGAGGCGGCTCGAAAAGAGGTAGCCTTGCTAAAGGCGAAATTGGAATTGGCCGAGGCCGAAGCTGTGGCTCGCCAAGGGCCAGTTCTCCGAGCCTATACTGAAAGGCTTTTCCTATCCGAGTTCTTCTCGGGTTTATGCGGCGATGTGGCTGAGGTGATGACGGCTCGAAGTGTCTCCGAGATTGTGGAGGTTATTGCCGAGGACATTCCAGACCTCGATAAGGTGAAGTACGGGCATAATGAGGTGTCCGTGGAGGAACTGAACCAAGCCTTCGCAGAAATTGTGCTGAAAAATCTGAAGGCGGTTCCTCTTCTTGAAAGCCTGGTGTCTTCTACCGACCTGCTCACTGCCGAACTGATTCGGGAAAGTCCGGTGGATCGCGATCCTAACATGGATGCGATTGTTGCCGAGCTTAATGCCGCTCCGAGAAGAACCGAGGCTGAAAGTGGAGCTAGTGGCGATGCCGAAGGGGAGGCTGAAGTGCCGGATAATGTACTTCAGAACGAGGAGGAGGTCAGTTGATCGCCTCCTCGTCTCTTTTTTTTTTTTTTGTAGCATGTACTTCATCATCAATAGGATGGCGCGTTTTGCTGAAGTAATGAAAACTTTATTTCTTATTAGAAATTTGTTTCCATTTTTGTAGTCTTCTCCGAACTGTGTCAACTTATCGTCTTGTCTAGAGGAAATAGCTCGACTTCAACGTCAACTTGATGCAGCGAAGGTTGAGGCTTTGCACTGGAAAGACACGATAGGCCACATTGAGAATGAGACCGAAGTGAAACTGCAGGCCGCTCAAATTAAATCGGACGGGTTGAAAGCTTAACTGATCGAGTTGAAGGAGAAACATGGTAGGCTTAGGGGAAAAGCCAAGCGTATCGAAGAAGAATTCCTTGAATACGAAACCATTATCCGCCGGAGTGGGAAGTCTACTATTGCCGAGGTCTTGGCCAAGGTGGATGAAAAAAGATAATAGCTTCAGCGTTTCCGGCGCGATTATGGCGAGAACTCTTGGGAGTACTGAGGGTTGGTCGACGAGCTGGTCGAAGCTATTAATTCGTATGAGACTATAAAAGCTCGTCGGCCCAAGTTATTGCAATATCTGACCCCAGAGACGAACTCATTGAGCTCGGCTAATTCCGGTCTGAGTTCAGGAGTGTTGGATGCGGCCTCCAGGGCTTATTTGGAGGGTCCAAGTGAATCACTTCGTCTGGGAGGGGTGCCGAGAGCTTCTGGCGGGCAAGGTCGAGCCCGTGGCTCCAGTTCTGCCAACCAAGGTAGGGCTTCCACTACTCGATGCCGAGGCCGAGGTCGGGGCTTGGCGATCCGTAGAGTCCAAGGCATGCAAGCTGTAGATTACATTATGGGTTTGCCCGATCCTCCAGCCGGGCCTAGTTTTGTCGATAGGTGGCTTAATTTTGGTAGGTCGTCTAGCTCGGGAGCACCTCCTTAAAGTAAATACCAATGTAATTTGTACTCTTACTTATGCATTCATTATGAGTTTTGCACTTTATTGGTCCGTCCTAGTTTGATAGCCCTTTTCATTAAAGAATGAAGTTCGGCTTTATTCGGTTTACTTCGTGGGAATATGAAGTTTTACCTTTTTGACTCACTTCGTCTTTAGACGAAGTGTGGTTGTTTATGGCTTACTTCGTCTAAGGACGAAGTTTTGCCTGGCTCACCTCGTCAGATGACGAGGTTTGGCCTTTGTTCGGCTCACCTCATCAGATGACGAGGTTTGGCCTTTGTTCAGCTCGCCTCATCAGATGACGAGGATGACGAGGTTTGGCCTTTGTTCGGCTTGCCTCGTTAGATGACGAGGTTTGGCCTTTGTTCGGCTCACCTCATTAGATGACGAGGTTTGGCCTTTGTTCGGCTCACCTCGTCAGATGACGAGGTTTGGCCTTGTACGCGCGTTTATAGTATATGCTCCATAGTTGGAGATATTAAATACCCTCGTCAGGGTTTAAAAATAGTTGAACGAAATAATTTGCACAAGTGGAAAGAAAAATGCTTAAAATGAAATATGCAAGACCAACAGGACAAAATAAGAACTTTATTGATAAAAATTGAAGTAAAAATTTGAACAGGACGACCTGACTCATGACCTGAAATGACCTTTACTCCTTTCCACCTATGTGAAGTATTTCTTTAGATGAGATAAATGCCAAGTTCGGGGTATTGGCTCACCAGATAGATGGGTGAGCTTATATGACCCTTTGCCGAGGACTTCTTCAACTCGGTAAGGTCCTTCCCATGTGGCTTGAAGTTTGCCGAGCTTTTCTGCCTTGCTGACTTCATTATTCTGAAGTATGAGGTCGCCTACTTGGAATTGTTGGAATTTCACTCTTTGGTTATAGTATCGAGCTACTTGCTGCTTGTACTTAGCTTCCTTGATGTAAGCCAAATCCCGCTTCTCTTCTAGTAGGTCCAAATCAGCTCGTAATCCTTCTTCATTGGCTTCGGCTGAAAAATTCAGCGTGCGGTGGCTCGGCAAACCAATCTCAACCGGAATGACAGCTTCGGTTCCGTACACCAAACTGTAAGGTGTTTCTCTGTTTGAAGTCCGGGGAGTTGTTCGGTATGACCATAGGACTTGGGGTAGATTTGCTGCCCAATCTCCTTTGGCTTCGTCAAGTCGGGTCTTGAGTCCCTTCACAATTGTTCTGTTCGTAACTTTAGTTTGGCCGTTCGCTTGAGGGTGGGCTACCGAAGTGAACTTTTGCCGAATGTGTAGACCTTCGCACCATTCTCTGAATGTTCGATCCGTGAACTGCGTTCCGTTATCTGAGACGAGGACACGAGGTACGCCGAAGCGACAGACAATGTTCCTCCAGACGAAGTTAAGAGCATTCTTGCTTGTGATCTTAGCCAAAGGTTCGGCTTCGACCCACTTAGTTGATAATATTACTCAATCAATCCGGATTAATTAGCTACAATCAATCTAGATTAATTAGCTAACTAGTTAAGTAAAATACGGGGCGTTACAATACTAGTGTACTTCCCATCGTGCTTCGACGGATGTTAGAGTATTTTTGTGATTCTATTAAATAAATTCGACGGGTTTCTTTATCGTTGTAATTTTAATTA